>CAJNIZ010046513.1:0-25085 GCA_905231905.1 Symbiodinium pilosum
CGCGTCCGTCCCTTCTCCGCCTCTGGGGTCGGCGGACGGAGCAGGAGGCTCTTAAGTGGGATTTGGGCTTCAAGCGTAGAGGTATACGCCTGATTGAGCTTCGTCTAGTAAAGGCGAGAACTTATTTTCAACAATTTATTCTGCATTTCTCCAGACTCCAGCCCGTTGACGTCAGACTCTCCAGCCTTCTATTTAGGCCCCTTCAAGTATTCATGCTGATGGTGCAGATCAGGGGTTTATATAGGCTCCCTAGACAGCAAATTTCAGACCTATATCCCATTAGAAGAGCTCGTGAGAGATTCAATCTAGGCCTTACGAATCCAAACTGAATCATAAACACCGATGAAGGTGCTTGAAACCCCTGAAGCCCCAACCACATATCCAAAAATGCAAAGAAATTTCCCATATCCCCAAAGCCGTCAGTGGCCCACCTTAAACCCAAAACCCTTAACCCTTTTAAAGGCAGAGGCCAAGTTACGCACGGTCGCTGCCCTGGCCGCGTTCGCTGAGCTGGGCTCAAGGTTAAAGGAGGCCAAGCGCAAATGAACGGCGTAGCCTCTACTAAGTGCTGCTAAGGGAGGAGTAAGGGTTCAGGGTTTATGCTTTGGTAAGGGGGTGTGTTGAAGCAATGTAATAAGGGTGCATGCGCAATTACATGGGGATCGCTATGGAGATGCAATCCACCACTCCCCTCAAAGTCCAGTATGCGAGAAGGTCTAAGAGGCTTCAGGGGCTTGCTCGGGGAGCTGCTTTTCCTTGGTAGGGTGTGGTTTAGGGTTTAGGGTTTAGGGTTACCAACTACTGGTGTAGGTTTCCGGTCCTCGGGTGCATTGGCTTGCAGACTTCAATGTCTTAATGCAAACTTGCCGAACAATCGGCCCTCTTTTCCTGCCTCTCCACACATCCATAAGGAGATGTTTTTTGTGATGAAGAGATGATAGGTGTCTCCTTAACGATTCTGCACGGACGATTTGATCAAATAAACCATGAGAACTGCAGCTTAGGGATTAGGGTTTAGGCAAATTTCCATTTTCTTTTCCATTATCTCTATATAATCCTATTATACTATATAGTAGTTTCCAATTTCTTTTCCCTTATCTCTATAATCACATTATACTACATAGTAGTTTCCATTTTCTTGTCGGATTGCATGCAGGTTGCAACATGGTTTGAGCTTTGGGCTTGGGCATGATCACTCCCGTCTACTCCTTTGAAACCCGTTCCTATGAGGCTCTCAAACATTTGCATAGCACCAAGGGGTGGGCTGTTGAAGGTCGTGGCAGAGGTGCTTCAGGCTTGGACGGAGATGCTACCTGGACCCTAGAAGTAGGTAGAATAATAGCCCAAGAACCCCAAAAACAGCCCAAAAGGCCATTATTCTACATACTTCAAGAGTTCAGGTAGGCCTGTGGCGGGTCTGTCGTGTTCAAAGGTCTTCCTGGGAATCCGGATGGCTCATTCTCGTCAGCTTGCGGAGCCTGGCTCCCTATTTCGGTTTAGGGTTTAGGGTTGTGCTACTCTGACACACCAGAAGCCAGGTTAAAGAAGGTTTTTCCAGAAGGAGAACCATCCTAAGAGATTAAAACCATGGGCCCCCTAAACCCTAAACCCCTAGTATGGGCCCTCCATCCTGGTTTTCCGCTATACCCGCGACAGTCTCGCAAGAGCTCTATCAACACACCGAAAAAAGATAGGTGCACATCTCGGGGACAGGGGGCCCTTGCTTCGAACACTGGATTTTCCCTCACCTACTGGTGCTGAGAAGGAAATAAGGTAGATTCCCTGTAGAATCCCTCTATACTTTTCTCCCATATTCTCCACTAACCCTTAAACCCTAAATCGTAAACGCTAGAGTACTCCCATATATGCATATACATATATATATATATTCCCATATTCCCTACTAAGAACCAGTGAGCTCATGCAGCCAAGACCTGTAACAGCAGGATTCTGCTCCAGGTAGGAATCGCCTGCACACACGCAATTTGGGGAAAAGCTTTTGGGGTTTAGTAAGGGTTTAGACCTTGGCTTTTCAGATTTAGGGTTTAGGGTCGTGCCTTTTAGGGCCTAGCTTTTTGTGTTTTGGGTTCATGGCTTAGTTTCAGAGTCTTGCAGCTTCCCATTCCCCACAGAAACATTGGGATTCGTTTTAGCGTGGGGAGTGTTAGGCTCACGCGTTGAAGGTTTGGAGTATGTGAGCAATTCCGTGAAGATGGCTCCGGCCTAGGTCCGTTTGCTCCACAGATGCGATGAACCAGTCTTCCGCCGATGAAGTGTACCTCAACGAGCAGCACAAATCTCTCTCGCTAGGCCCCTAAACATGATACTGCCAGACATACCCGAAACGAACAACAGCCCAACTAGAAAGCCAGCCCCAGACCTCGGACCAAACCATAATGCGGGAGTCTGTCAAAACATAGGGTTTTCAGGTAGGTTCTTGATTAATTCTGGAAGTATTGAAGGAGCAAAACGATTCAGAAGTACTCAGGCGTCTATTGAAAGTCTATTGACTAGTGTTTTTTGATGGTTGAACCTAGTAAGGGTATAATCCTTATATAAAATACCATACCCCAAAAGGAGGATATAGTCTTACTTTATATTGGGTACCATAATATCCTCAAATAAAAAAAAAACTACTCGATTTTTCATCTTGGGCTCCCTGCACCTATGAACCCTCAACCCTCAACCCAAATCCCTAAACCCCCAAACAGCAAAGGTGCTGGGAAGGGTTCATCACACCCAGCTTGAAGCGAAGGAAGACAGCTGCCTTAAATTGTTAAGGGTTGAGAGGTTTAGCGGTTTAGGGTTTCGGGGTTTAGGGTCTGGGGTTTAAGGGGTTTGGGATTTGGGGGTTCTCGGTGCAGGCCAGGATTCAGGCTTGGAGGAGTTGGCTGTGGGGTTAAGAAGGATTGGGGCCATATCCCTAAACCCTTTTAAAAAGGCCGCATATTTCTGGAAACTCCCAAGCCCTAAACCCTAATCCCAAACCCTGAACCCTGAATGCTATTTAGGGTTTGAATTTAGGCTTTCCCAAAATTGGGGTGGTCTCTCTGTGCGAGCAGGTATAATAAGGACTATGTTGTTAGGGGTCCCTTGTGAGGGTATGTACCATAAGGACTATGATAGACTTGGGTATACAAGAGCTTCCCCTGTTTCGGCAAACTCCCAAATTTAGATACCCTGCAGTTGGCGGGCCCGACTGACCTGAGCCTTCACCTGAGTTGACGCACAAGAATTCACTTGGCCATTTTCTCAACGGCGCCCTAAACCCTAAACCCCCTCAACCCTAAAATGTAGTGGTTGCCATTTTCGCTTCCAGTCCCCACAAATCCCTGTATCACCCGGCAGAATTAAAGCCCATATAATATCCCACCCGGTCTTCTTCTGAATGCCACCGTCACTTCCTTCCTATAAGCCTGAAGCCTGAGCCTAACATACAGAATCCTGTATGAGGACCCCACTGATACCTTCCAATCCTCATATATCCCTATGGCCGCAGGGGCCGCCTTGTCCGAAAAGTGCCCCAACCTCAAAAAGAAGCCCAGCAGCAGCCAGGTATGAGAAGTCGTCGAGCTGCAGCCTCACCACGTTCGGGCCACCAGGTCCTGTGGCAAAATGAATTATAACCCCCCGTAAGCAAATAGAATATTGGGTTTAAGCTTTAGGGTTTAGAGTTTAGGGTTTAGGGGCTATAGTCCCCCTCAAGTAGATAAAATATGGGGTATATGAAGATCTTACTATAATATACCCAAAGCCACATTCCATCTACCAAAAGGGGGACTAAAAATTATTCCAGACAGGAGCTCCTAGAAGGCACTCTGAACAGAAGCAACAGTCTACCAAACTCACTGGTGCTTAGCAGGGAATAAGGGAATATAATCCTGAGCAGAGATATTAACAGGCTGTATGAAAAAGGCCTTGCTTTCAAGACATCAAACTTAGCCCCAAAGCCTCTAAACTTACTCGTGGTTAAGATAGGGAATAGGGGGTATACGCCCTATATAGCCCTAAATTTATGTGTATATATATATATGTATTGTTATATATATATACACATATTTGGATTTGTTTGTTTATCTATTTTCCCTAATTCCCTACCAACCCGAGAGCCCTCTAAAGACCTTGAGGCCAAGCCTTCTTCTCCCCAGGAATACAGGATGTTCCTCTGCGTTGGATCCCAGAGGGTGCCTACCAACCGCGCTTACATGTGCTATAGGCTTAGGGTTTAGGGTTTAGGGCTATAGTCTAAACTCCTTAAAAGGGGTATATAGATTATGTAGGGGACGATTAAAGGGGTTACTAAGGAGGACGCTAGGAGTTTAGCCGTTTAGCCGATAGCTTGCATATTCCCCACATCGTGTCATTAAAAGCCCGAGGTGTTTGTCCAACAGTTTAATTTTCCCTGATACCTCAAACTGCCAGTCTCAAACTATCAACCTTGGCAAATCCTAACCCTATATAACAATTATAGTAGTTTCCATTTTCTTTTCCATTATCCCCAATGAGACCAGGGGCCTAAGCCTTATAACCTCAATAAAACCAGGGGCCTAGACTCTGAGCCCTAAGACACGAATCTGAACTCCAAGTCCGAAACCTTCAAAAAAGCTGGCTGTTAGTGGGGGATGAAGGAGTGGAAAAGAACATGGAAGTTGATACGTTATTGGTGATTCTTTCAGGGCCACTACTACGGATTCCTCCACTAAAACCTAGCTGACATTACCCTGTAGGAAAACAAGGATCCATTTTTTACATAAATCTAAACATTCCCATACCCCAAAAGTAGAAAGGATCCCTAACATTGATCCAGAAAACCCTAAACCCTACTCCAGGTCCTCGCATGCAAGTTGTGCCCGTCGGAAGCGGGCTGTAGCCCTCAGATGTGCCGTGGGTGTCTGGAAAGAAGCCTCAATGCCGCTCAGACAGCAGGCTGATGTGCGGACTCGTCTTTGTAATGTATGGGCTTAAGTTAAGGGTGTAAGATTTAGGGTTTGGGGTTTAAGGTCTAGGGTTTAGGATATAAATAATACATATATATATATACACACACAATGATCAGAAGATGCAACGGGCATAATCTTACTGATAACTCCTGCTTACTGCACAGGGTTTGAGACTTGAAAGCTTGAGAGATTCAGGGACTGCTCCCTAGGGCTTGCAGCGGTTGATCCTTCCATTTTCTTTTGTGGTTCAGGGTTGAAGTTGTTTGAGGGACGTCTGCAGCTAGTTGGTTCCGGGCTTAGGGCAGAGACCTCCCGGATTGTGGAACGGAGAGCACTCGACTACTAGCCTATATCAAGGAGTTTTCCTTTGTACCCTCGGGCTTTGTACCCTTGGGTTTGGGTCGCTGAAACATGAAATATGGACCTTAAGAAGGGTAGTTGGGACCTAAAACCTAGGGTTACAAACATTAAGCGTACGAACTTAGCGTCTTTGATAGCCTACAGGCCATGTTTGGGATAACATGCGGGGGTGTCCTATCATGATGCTGCTCCGTAGCTCCACACTCCCAGACACGACGAATGCCTCTCATAAAATCTCGGAAGCCCTAAGATCCTGAACCCTAAACCCTAAGCTCTACACCCTAAACCCCAAGCCCTAAACCCCCAAACCTGAAGCCCTCCACCCCAAAGCCCCTAAGCCTTTGAAGCTAAACACAAGGCCGCATCCTTTCTTGAAAGATCGCAAAGGCCATGCCCTGTGAAGCTTATAGGGTCTAGGATTTACTGCTCCAACAAGTATAACTAACTATGCCAGGTATTATTGCTGTTTCCTTTACCAGTACTAGTACTATTGTGGTAAATAAAAGCGTCTCTCGTATACCCATTACGATTCCTATCAAACGTAAGCCTTCAGCCAGCATTCCTCAGCGCGAAACCTGCGCCCTGACCCTGACTGTAGTGGCACCAGACAATGGCAATTGTGGCAATACCAAGTGAGCTATGGTCTAAACTCCTTAACGGGGGGGGGGGTTCTATAGGGGATTCTATAGGAGAGTTATTAAGGACTAGAAGTTTAGACTATAGCTCAAATAATGACAAACACGAGCAATAGAAACTCAAAGGGAAGAAACGATCTCCTTGCTCTAATGCTAACTCCTCCTGCCAGCACAGGTAGATAACACCCACTCTCTCCAGCACTGAAAAGGCATGCTGTATGACTACAGGGCAAAGCCAAATTAGCACTGAGGGTAGGGCCCTAGACCCCTAAACCCTAAACCCTAAACCCTAAACAATTAGACCCTAAACCCTAAGCCCCTAAACCCTAAACCCCTAGACCCCTAAACCCTAAACCCCCAAACAGCCTGCCTGTACATGGATCTGCCAAGAGCTGGAAGCCCGGCGGTGCTGTAATGAGCCTAACTGAAGGGTCGAGGTTTAGGGTTTAGGGTTTCGGGTTTAGGGTATGTCTGGCTACTGTGAGGATTCCTCTATCTATGCGGGGTATGGGGGGGGTCATGGTGAAGGATTCTACAGCACAAGGGTGCTCTGTACATGGAGTGTCTGAACTTATTTCGTTGGGGGATGGAAAGAATTTCAAACTTATAGTCCCCCTTAAGTAGATAGAATATAGCGTATATGGGGATCTTATTATAATATACCCAAAACCATATTCTATATACTTTAGGGGGACTACAAGCTGTAGGGAGGGAACGTCAGAGGGTACCCTACCTTGAGGCATAAATCTCTGGGCTTTTGGGCAACCAACTAACTCAAATACATTAATATGTAGAATAACAGCCTTGTGGACTTTATTCTATCTGCTTCTGGAAGGATGTCTCAAACCCTGGGGACCTTCTTTGGGGGTATATGGAATGCCGAGCTTACCGGGGTTGTAGGGTTTAGGGTCTTTGCCTTAGGGCTTAGGGTTCTATACCTCCAAACCCTAGGAAGCCTCCAAACCCTAGGAAGCCTGGCGCTTTACAATGAAAAGGGTCATGTAAGATTTTGTCCATCAACTCCGTAGGGATCATTTCAAGAAACATCTCTCTGCGTAAATCCAGTAGCACTTGCAGCTCCTCGAACTTGCTGGTTGCTAGCGAGAACGAAGTAACCCTAAACCCTAAAAACTAAACCCTAAACCCGTACATGATTGCCATCATGCAAGGGCCACAGTATGGATTTATTCCTTCAATCCCTGCTACAAGTAACCACAGGTAAGCTCAAGTCCAGTGTCCACATAAGTTGTCTGGTAGGTGTGAAAATTGTGGTGGCTTTGTGGTTCGCTGTATCTAGCAGGGACATACTGTACGGATAACCCAAACAGGATTTTGCCAAGCTCCTATCTAAACCGAAGCATCAGATTTCAAGCCTTAGGCGTGTGTTCGCAAGAATCCCAGATCAGACTTCTACCGATCCTACTGTCAGAACATTGCGAAGGCGAGGCGCTGGAAAATCCTCCTTAAGGGGACTCCATAATCCCCTAGAATGGCATGAAGTGAGCCCTAAACCCCAAACCCTAAACCCTAAACCCCAAACCCTAAACCCCAAACCCTAAACCCTAAACCCCAAACCCTAAACCCTGAACCCTAAATCCTAAATCCTGATGCTGTTAAGCAACAGAGAGCCTAGGGGTGGCAGGGTCAGAGAGGGGGCCAGCTCAATGCTCACAACACCTGAGCAGCGTTTTTTTTGGTGGTTGAACCTAGTTATATAGGGATAGTGGAAAAGAAAATGGAAACTACTATATTCTAATAGAGTATATATTGGGGTTATATTGGGGTTATATTGAGCAGCGTTTTTTTTTGGTGGTT
This sequence comes from Symbiodinium pilosum, assembly GCA_905231905.1. NCBI lineage: Eukaryota > Dinophyceae > Suessiales > Symbiodiniaceae > Symbiodinium > Symbiodinium pilosum. Next base: position 7,751 of record CAJNIZ010046513.1, read on the forward strand.
AAACCCAGTAAGATATTATTGGGGTTCTATTGGGATAATGGAGAATCAAGTGGAGAAGAAAATGGAAAATTAAATGGAAACTAGGGAATAGACAGGTATTATTCCTTATATAAAATACTATACCCCCAAAAGGAGGATAGAATCTTACTCGAAATTGGGTACCATAGTATCCCCAAATAAAACACTACTCACCTGTGCGAGGACTCTGGGTTTAGGTTGTAAGGTTTAGTGTTTGGGGTTACCACCATAGGTAATAGGAACCCGCGAATAAAACCCGTTCAGGACAGTTACTGTAACGAGGACTGGCCCACATTGCAGCTATCTTTTGATTATACTTATTGCTGGTCAGTAGGGAACAAGCAAATATGATTCGTATATAATCCCTATAGAGTCCCCAATCATCCCTATATGCATTGCATGCATATTTATGTACTTCCAGGAACCGCATGGAATTCTTGACGCAGGGAACCCTTGCAGTGGCCATGACTTGATCTTCCAGGAAGACATCTGCGACACACGTGATCCCCACACAGGCACACGAAAGGCCTTGTTCCGCAGCGCCCAGCACAAAAGGCACCAGGGTGGAGCGATCGAATGTCCACAGGAAGAATGCCTGTCATCGCAACAACTTCGGATGTGCGTGGAGGAGTGGATACTCATCATGACGCTTATTGAAGCATATAAACTATGGTCTAAAATCCTTAAAGACGGTTATATACGGGCTTATATATAAGGGACTACTATACGGGTTATTAAGGGGGATATAGGAGTATAGACTATAGCTCATACAGTGGTGCCTGTATTCGCCCCACACACTCCCCCTTCAGCGCCAGGAAACTAGATGTCATCGCTTGCAAGCATGCAAGGGCTACACAGGTCTTCAGCCAAACTTTTTATGCAAGCCTGACTGATAAACAGGTAAATACTGTGGAAGGTCTGTAACGCATATGCTGCATGTATCTCTGTTGCGCACACACATCTAAGAGTGTCTCGAAATTATGCCATAGAATGCCGATCTAATCCTTTAAAGGTAACCCCCATAAAATCTCCCCGGAATCCCCTTGTACCCCTGAGTTGTCCAAGGGCATCCCTTTCCTGAGAAAGCCCGGGTTTAGGGTTTAGGGCTTAGGAATGAAGAGGTTGTGCCTTCACCTGCGCAACATCCAGCACGCCCCCCTGCACCTTCGCAAAGCGTCAGTCGTTCAACATACCTGTTACTCACTTGGTGCTTAGAGTGAGGAACTGGTGATAGATGTGGGGGTTTCCCAAAATTAGGGGTAGCTTTTGGGGGGTCCCCATGATAAGGATTCTAGTATTTTGCGGTGTATATTGGGGTCCCCCTATTTTGGGAAACTACCATATAATTACACAGACTGATATGGTTGATTCTACAGCAACTGCTGTATGTAGGGATCCATGCCCCCATCCCCATGACAGGCACTGAAGTTCCCTCCCGAAAGCCTTTCCGAGACCCCTGGGAGGATCTAAAAATTCGATCCCCTATATAGACCCATTATAACCCCTATATAATCCTTATATAATTTCCCCTATGGTTCTAGGGGATCTAATTTTTAGATCCTTTAGGGGGTCTGGGTTAGGATTACTCAGGGCTTTCATCTCAGCCTTTGGGTGCTATGGCATCTCATTCTAAAAGGTTTGGTCCTAGGTTTGGGGGCTTAGGGTTTAGGGTTTTAGGGCCCATTTAAGGGTTTAAGGTCTGAAGGATTTAGGGGTTAAAGGTTTAGGGTACCCTAAACCCTTAACCCGGGAGGAGTCAAAGTTACCAATGCTCCAGTGCAAGCAGCAGCACATCCAAAGTCTCGAAGCGCCAGACATCTTGTGGAAATGGCCAGTCACCTGAGGCGCGGCAACAATCTAAACAGGCCTGACATGAGCCAGTCTAAACTCCTAAGCCCTAAACCCCAAACCCCATATCCCCTCTATAATCCCTTAAATACCTCCCTTCAAGGACTTTAGATGATGACTCGCACGGATATAGGCGAGATCGCGTGAGCGTCCTCTTCTTGCTCCCCTATAGTGGTGTGAAATTCCTATTCACCTGTATGATGGTACTGTAGTTTTGACGCCAAAACCCAGAAGCAAAAACAAGCTCCGGGTGGCTGAAGTGCTCATCTCAAGATTCTCCTGTTGGCTTCTTCAGGGTCTTGGGAGTAGTGTAAACCCGTGATTACTGAGCCCCCTTCCTTTTGGGGGCCTTGATCCCTATTATAATCCCGATTAATGGGACGGGGTTGACTAGTCACGGGTCTACATTAGGAGGGTTGAAGGGCCGGGTTTGAGGCTGGATCCGCACAGCTACCACTTGCCTGGATGGACTGCTTGTTGTATGATTGCCAGCCCATCTCTGACTTGCGAAATATGCCCCCCACAACCCCATCTTGATGCTCCTGGACGATTTACTATATGAGTGTCTCTCCCTTGTGAGGCCTCACCGTAACTCCCCCAGCCCTGAAACGAATCCGGCAATTGTCAAGCCTCGCTTTGTATTCAAGCTGCTTGGATGAGGAAGCGCTGGATTTGCAACAGCCAGGCGGAAAGAGTAGCCTGGATCTGGGATCAACTGCGCAATTAGAGCTCAGGTTAGTCCCTTTTGATCCTCCATGCTTGATGTGGCTGTGGATGGCTTGGGTTCGCGCCTTAGGTAAGGCTTTGAGTTTCAGGTGAGCGGCTCAACCAGGCCCGGAGATTCCAGGGAGTTCTCTAATGTAGACTCCTCATTCATAAGCCCCCTCCTCCTTCATGGGGATTATAATAGAGATCCTAATATTAAGGCCCTTCAAACGAGCGGGTTTATTAATCACGGGTCTGCATTAGGCCGCTTCATGGAAGTATCCATCAGGTTGTGGCCTCGGGGTCAAATAGAAAACAGCGCAGGCTTGTGCTGTTTGGGCCGCCTTGCTTCAATGGGTTTTGGGTTTGGGCATTTCAGAAGTGAGTTAGAGGTCCTGGCAATTGCTTGGGCTACCTGCTGCGAATACCCATCTGACCCAATATTAGTGAAACCCTGAATCCTAAACCGTGGTTTTCATGGTTGTCAATATGTACGCGTGTGGTTTTCGCAGAATTTATTCTTCCTGGGGTGCGTCTATATGATGCACGACGCTGCTTTTGACAAGCATCGAACGGAAGTGGGATCCCAACACTCACTTCACAATCAGAATTCTAAGGACTTTAGGAGGGACCCCTAATAGGGACCCTTGTAGCTTGTGGGGGTTAATATGGGCAGTACCTAGGGTTAAGGGGGTTATATACTGACTATATAAGGGTTATATATGGTAATGGGATTAAGGGTCCCTATTAGGGGTCCCTCCTAAAGTCCCTAGAAGAATCCTCAAGCCCCAAACCCTAAACCCTAAGCCCTAAGCCCTAAGCCCTAAACTCGAAGCCCTAAATCCTAAACCCCAAACCCTGTACCCCAAGCCCCAGTCAAGCATTGACTGCACTCAAACTAACATGGAAGCCCGTATAGGCCCCTGTCAAAACAACAGTACTGTGGATAAGGCCTGTTTTGAGCGTCCATATTAATTTGGGGGAAGAGAGCGCTTAAGCCCAAATCTAAACCCCAAACCCTATATATGCCAATATATCCAATGGATCCCGAATCCCTATGAACCCTTTGTTGGGGAAGGGTAACCCCAGACCTTGGGTGCATGAAGTCCGCATTGAGTCAAGCTTAGCAGCGGATGGCTGCGTCGATGCGCTCCGCAAGCACCAGCCTGCCAGGGTAGCAAGCCCATAGCGGGCTTCTGTTTAGGGTTTAGGGCTTTAGGGTTTTGGGGGTTTAGGGTTTACCTAGGGGCTCATGAAAGTTCAATTCTTATGGCTTAGTGCTGCGACAACGAGGCAGCGAGACATGCCATCATCAAGGGTGTGGGAAACATCAGCCCCTCAACGCTCTCATCAGCGCACACTGGACATGGCATAACCATAGGGGCATCGCTCATCGCTTTGAAAGAGTCCCCACCAAGGCGAACATCTCGGACCCCATCAGCCAGCCGGTTCGAGGAATTGCCAGAGGGACTGTTATGATCCAAGATCACCGTACCACACAAAGCCATTACTAGACGAGCACTTCGCATCATCGGTGACATCAAGGTAGCCTCCACTTTAGGTTTTGAGAAGATCCCCGAGCTGGGCCCCAAGGGTTTAGAGTTCAGGGTTTTAGGGTTTAGGGTTTTGGGTTTTAGGGTTTTAGGGTTTAGCGTTTAGGGTTTAGGGCCAGGGCATTTTGGGGCGCCTGAAGCCCTGACTGGTGTTAGCTACGACGGGAAATCGAGCACCAGCGACAGGAAAGCTCGAGTGTCCCCGACCTCCATCATTTCAAACAGATAGCCCCTAGACAACCGTGGGCCCGTACCCGGCTTTTTTTTAATAATTGATGCTAATAATACGAATCAGACTGACAAATAATGAGAATAATGACGATAACTACGCGACTACTGCTGCTGCCCTACACCTATAATTACTGATTACTGCTAGCACGTACCATCCTTGTATCGTCTGACAAGATTATTAGCAACCCTAAACCCTGAACCCTAAACCCTAAACCCTAAACCCCTAAACCGGGGGCCTTGTCAGGATTTGGCGTTTACGGCGTCAGGTCCGGGAAGCTCGGCGTCAGGGTTGGATAGCAACATGGGGCTCAAATTCCCTAATACAGAAGCCCGAACCTCGTTCTAGTTGCCTGGTACCCTTCACTTACCCTCTGCTTTGGGATTTGCATTCAGGCTTTTTCCAGGCAACTTCAGAATGATCTGAGCAGTTTGAAAAGCCCAAGTCCTAGCCCCTAGCGCGAAGGTCTGGGCCCATTGACATCTCGAAGTAGTTGTGTCCTAGAACGTCTCACAATTTTCCTTCGTGCAACGGAATGCAGGAGATCTTCGAGATTTCTTACCCATTTTGCTGGTCCGATCTACTGGCAGATGGCATGATAGCTTGACCTCCAAGCGCTAAACCTTCGAATCAGAATGGTTGGTTGCGTGGCAAATCCAGCCTACAGAGTAAGGACTCTATTATAAGCACACTGTCATGTTCATCGGATCCTCATTTTGAAGCCTGCGGTGTTACCAAAAACTTCTCCAACATCCCTAAATTCGAAATGCAGAGCCCTCAATCCTAAAACTCAACCAGAAAACTGTGCCGCGGACTTTATAATCCTACCCTACACCCTAAACCCTAAACCCTATAGACCCTAAACCCTACTAAACCCCAAGCCCGTGACCCTAAACCCTACACAGGCCTTGCTGTATTTTGCAGCCCAATGCAAGATTGCAGCCGCGGTAGGTCCTCCAGAATGCTATGCTTCAGTCTTAGGTTTAGGGCATAGGATTTAGCAAAGTGCTTAGGGCTGAAGATGTGATGTTTAAGGCTTTGGCCTTAAAATTTATGAGACTCAGGTCAAATAGAAGATGATTGTGGTATACACCCCCATGAATGCACATATAATACGCTCCTATATCTCCCTTTACATCCCCATACATCCTTGTGTGGCGGCTTTGGACTTCAGGATTTTACCCCCTGGCTTTAAAGCGCCAAACCCATTTGTAGTGACTACCTTGGAGGCTGCTAATGATAGGATGGTTTAGGGTTTAGGGTTGTTTTTCTGGTTTTGGGGTGTAGGGTTTCGGGGTGTAAGCTTGAGAGGTTTCGGGTTTAGGGGTTGAGGGTTTTAGCGATTTAAGGTGTTGGGTTCAGTGGTGGGATTGGGGGTTTAGGGTTTAGAGGTTTATGGTTTGGAGTCACCGTTCCTCTTACAGGTTCTCTTATATCACGAATTGTGGGTCAGACTTGCGACACCTGGGTTGGCTACAAGGAATTGGATTAATCCACACCCCACACCCCCCAGTGAAGATTTTCCCATTGTAGGGCAGCATCGCGAATGCAAGGGGGGCCTCCGTATTCGTCTTGGCATGGCCCCAAAGCTCGCACAAAACCCGTAACCCCTAAACGCTAACTTGCTAACCCGAAACTGCTAAACCCCTAATCCGAGCAGTTGTTTTATTAAAGGGTCCGCTTTTAAAGAATTTGTTTGGAGAAAAATTAGCGTCCAAAGACTAGCTACAATTAGGTGGCTTTTCGTATGGGGATATCGGACTACATGTAAAGAAATTCTCTGAGGAACCAATCCTGATGATAGAGATACTCAATAAATTTCTATTGATCTTTTAACTAATAGAGGTCCAAGAGCCCCAATGACGCAGGAAGGCATTCCTATTCAGTTTTAATCGAGTTCCAGGAGCCCCAATCATTCTTGTAATCTGGCGCCCTCAATTTCTTATCCTGGAGGGGGGGTCCCCCCCAAATTAAGCAAGCGTTCGGATTAAACCGTGTGCAAGCCTCACTGCTTTGACCATTTTATGTTTCAGTACAGTCCCCAATAAGCTGAAATATACTCCCTAATGCGTAGGGTTCAGGGATTTAGGGTTCGGGGGTTCAGGGTTTCGGGCTTACATTGGTATGCGTCGCTGATGTCGACCCTTAACACATGATTCCCGTTGTGTCAACAGTCAAGCTTTACCCGAGCTAGCTATACCCCTGAAACCCTAAGCCCGAACCCTAAACCCTAAACCCTAAACCCTGAACCCTGAAACCCTAACCTAAGCCTTAGGCCTTTTTACACCCAAGCCCTATTAAAAAGAAGGCAAGTCACATGTGGCTTGAACCTTGCCATGGCTATGTCTTAAAATTATAGCGCTCAAGGCGGATGAGGGTCCGACTAGCTTGGGTCAGGCACATGAGAGGCCCCTGGTTTTAGAGAATTTTCGGTTTAGGGCTCAGGGTACTGTAGAAGCCTGAATGATCGGAAGATTATGCTCCATGATCCCAAAGCCCGCATAGCAATTGAATAAACTCTTCTGACAACAACAAGGTAAGATCCTTCTGACAATGACAATCTTCGCAGTCACGTGATATAGTATACATATATGAATATATATGTACATACACGTATGAGAACTCAAACAAAAAAGTCCCAGCCCTAGTCTTCATGTTATAGCCCCCCTTAAGTAAATAGACTATGGAATTACCAAAAACCATAATAAGGTCCCCCTATATCCCAGATTCTAACCCTCAACCCTAAACCCTAAATCCCAAACCCAGAGAGGTGAAACAATAAACCTTAAAGCCTCAACCCTTAACCTTAAACCCTCAACCCTAAACCCTAAGTAGGGAACCCTGGAATCCTCGTAGATCTGCGCTCCCTGGAGCTCCGCCAAGATGCTCGCGGAGGGAGAGATGGAAAAGAGGCAATCCACTGCAAAGGTAAAGCGGTAGGGAGCCTTTGTTGGTTTTAGGTGAAAAAGGGTTCTAGGGTTTAGGGTTTAGGTAGGGATTATATAGGGATTATGGGGTTTATATTGGGGTTATATTGGGATAATGGAAAAGAAAATGGAAACTACCATTTAGGGCTTAGGGTTCTAGGTTGGGTACTGCCCCCCCAGTAACAGTCTATACTAAGGGTCCTATTAAGGGCTATATATATTCATACTATAATTATTATCCAGCTGTTACTGAGTGGGGACAGTACCCAAGTGTTAGGGCTTTGGGGGTAAAGGCTAGATGATTAGACCCTAAACCTTAAATCCTAAACCTAATACCCTAAACCCTAAACTCACGGGTTCCCCTACTACCCCTCTCTACACTACCCCCCCCGTAGGTTCCCCCTTGATTAACCTCAGCTGAATACTTTTAATTAAGGGGGGAACGAGGGGGGGGGTAGTATAGAGGGGGGTAGAAGGAGAACCCATGATAAACCCTAAACCCTGAAAGCCTTGAAAGCCTAAGCCCTAAAACCTAAACCCTAAAACCTATAGCATTTAGGATTTAGGTTGCTGTACAACGAGCCTGAGGGATGATGGCCTAATAGTCTAGGAGTCTAGGAGCTTTGAGTGTTGGATCAGCCGTGGGACCACTCTTGTCTGAATGCAAGATCCTGTTTTTACGCAAAACCCTAAACCCTAAACCCTAAACCCAAATCCCTAAACCTCCCTAAACCCTAACACCCTACCCTAGAATCAAAGTCGAAGATCTTCACAGCAAGGTGTCCCCTACGGCTTGGGCTTTGGGGCCTTCATGCTGAGGACTTCAACCGTGGCCAAGGGCAGGCGGTGTGTATTTCGGGGGACCTTATGTCCTATTGAAATGGGGGTTTCCCAAAATTAGGGGTACAATTTTGGGGGTCCCCATAATGAGGCCTATAGCCTATAGATAGGGAAACTACCAAGTAGCCCAGCTGCTGTTATGCGAAGTGCACCACCAACTGGCACAGTCGCTGCGGCTTGCAAGGAGAACATGACTCTGTTCTCCTTGGCAACCCAGGCCCTCTAAAGGATCCAAAAAATGGAACCCCCCCAATATGAACCCATGACTACATTGGGGTAACTAGGGGATTATTAGTAGGGGTTCCGTTTTGGGATCCTTTTAGGGGGTCTGGGAAGGGGCTTGAGATAGTAGTCCGAACTAGTCTCCAAGATTCTTCAGCTTCAAAAACCGATGTGCACCTTAGGGCTTTAGACTCACCAGGTCCTCATAATCAAATTAGCAAGGCATTTCTCTTCTGACGGGGTTCGCATTAGGTACCTTCCTAGGACAACGAGTTCCCTGTTGTGCAAGCCTCCGCACAAAAAGGGACCCACCCCCGAATCAGATTAGCTGTGAGGAAGTGGGTTCGGGGTTGGAGTCCAGGAGTTTGGATTTTTTTATTGATGCCAGAACTAAGGCCAAAACACTCAAAATCCCCAAAACTGAATCTTCAAACCTCCTTCAACATTCCCCAACACCAACCCTTAATGTGGCATGGATTTCGGGTTTGGGGACATCAGACCTATGCTTTTTGTACTGAGGCGGGTGGTTAAAAATTGGAAGCCCAGGGTTTAAGGTGTAGGGACTGAATCATAGCAAACAGCATGAGCAAGACTTCTCGCAGGGATGTCAGACCGTCGAACTGAGGGTTTCCCAAAATTACGGGGACCTTCTTGATAATCCCCAAAGTATTCTGGAGTCTGTTTTGGGGTCCCCTTTAATTCGGGAAACCACCCTAAACCCTCAACACTAAGCCCTACACCCTAAACCCTTTGGGGTCTATATTGGCGTCCCCCTATTTAGGGAAACCACCAACTCAAAAGAAGGCCCTAAACCAAGATGATGAAGCCCGCAGCCAGCAAAAACCGCGAAAAGCCTGTTACACCAGGAGCCCTGAAGCCGCCAAATCAGAAACCTTAGAGCGGTAAAGTCCCAAAAAGGGTTTGGGGTTTAGGGTTAAGGGGGTTTAGGGTTTTGGGGTTTAGGGTTATGGGGTTTACGGTTTAGAGGTTTGGGATAGGTTTGCAGTTTAAGGGTTTAGTGCTGAGCACGAAACCCAATCAACCCCAGTGCAGTGGAAAGGCAGATGCACCCGACCTCAGGTCCTCGCCCGTGTCTGCCTGAGTCTCGCATGCACTGGGGCTTGTGCACCTTGAACTAACTGGACTTCGGTTAGCTGGGAATGAAGGAATGGAAAACAACATGGAAATTACCCTAATGGGTTATATAGGGACTACTATGAGGATCCATTCCTTCATTCCTAGCTAACCACAAGTAAGCTCAGGCTTACAGAGCAGGCTGGATGAATGTGAGCGTCTCGTCACAAACCGGGGTTACTAGGGAATACAGGAATACAAGATGTTGGGGAGTATGTTCCATCGTTCCCTACTAACCCCCAGTAAGTTAGGGTTCAGATGTTTGGGTAAGGAGTCCGGGGAAAAGTCAAGCGAGGGATTTGTCTTCATGAATGCCATGCTGGATCTATAGAATTTCAACTTTTGTGGCTTCATGGGGAATGTATATACACACATATACTTATGGATTAATTATGGTCCAGAAAATTTGAAAACCTTCCCAAACATACCTAGTAAAGAACTCCAGCACCCGATCGCCTGGTTTCATAGATGCCCGCACATCTCGCCATGCCAAAACCCTAAACCCTAAGCCCTAAACCCCGATCATCATCATCATCATCATTCCAGGGTTGGGCCAATGGGCCCCTACTGTGGGCTTTTCATATGCTTCTGCACCCCAAGTACCCCAAGCCCACGCACAGTTAGGACACAGGAAGTGGGTAGGAGCCCATATTAGGGGACCCATGGTTTGGGACCTCAACCTTAAATTCCCACACGGCCTGCTTAGGCCGTTCCCACCCATTACTTGAATAGCCAGACACCAAAGAAAACACGTCAGTCTTCACACCCGTACTGGGTAAGACAATGGGAGGAGCCTGTGGGGAGTGGACGTATAGAGCCCCTCCAAGCTCCTCCCGTACATCGGGACACAGCCCTGCCTCCAGCCACAGCATACAAGGAACAGAAGCCTCACAACGATGTTTTCAGGTTGTTGGGGTGGTTGCGAAGCCCCAAAATACCGCTGATGAAAAGGAGGCCCTGCAGGTCACGAGGCCCCTGCAAGCCCCGAAGCCTTGTGGGGGTTCTGGCCCCTGGCTGCAGCAAATTGTTGGGGTGGTTGCGAAGCCCCAAAATACCGCTGATGAAAAGGAGGGCGGTGGCCCTGGAGGTCACGAGGCCCCTGAAAGCCCTGAAACCTTGTAAAATTGGAAAGGTGGGACTTGGAGAAAATGGCCTTGGGATGGAGGCCCTGGAGGCCTCTGGAGACGCCGCCTGCAGCGGGCCCGTCATGATGTTTGCTTGAAATCAGAGGCAAGAAGACGATCTTTTGGAGGTGGGAATTGAGGGCGTACCCCTAAAACCTAACAGGAAGTAATTTGGGTTGTAGCCAGTGATGTCTCACAGCGGGTGGGGACGTCCACAAGGTTCGCTGGGCGCAGGATGTGCCGCCACCCACAAATCCCTTAAAACCTTTAACTCCAAACCCTAAAGCAAGGCCCTGCAGGCTCACAGGCTTGCAGATGCGAGCCTACCCCTTCGTGCACAGACTTTGGGTGAGTGTAAGTTGTAGGGATTGCCAGCTGGCAGTTAGATTGGGATAATGGAGAATAAGATGGAAACTACTATTTAGGGTTTAGGGTTGAAAGTTTCAGGGTTTAGGCGAGCGAGTGCAAGTTGTAGGGATTGCCAGTTTGCGTGGGGTTATCACAAATGTAGACATCTGCTACCAATCTGCCGACAGTGTGTCCCTAACGAAGCAGATGGATCCATATACTTCCATTACCGCGCAATTGCCGTGCCCCCACTTCCAAGTCGTCCCTCATGGCAAGCTGCCAATTCAAAACGGAACTCCACATTGACAAGCACCTCGAATTTCAAAACCTTCCAACTGGTTCGGCGAAAGATTGCGCATGCCATGCAACAGGCTTGTCCCCCGTATGCGGTGCAAGTGGGGTTGTCCTTTGAATACGATGATGCCCACTCACCCGCCTTCCTGCACGCCAGAAGTAGAGAATGGCCTTGACATGCTTTGACCGTCTCCACCAGGATCCCAACATTGCCTAAAATGGAATAATTCATGTCTCAATGGTAGTGTTGATAACAGCTCTCCAAAGCTCTCCTGGGGGCCGAAACGATTCCATCTAACAGTCTCTTGGGTCCGCGTGAGCTATGATTCATTTGAAGGCACATCCTAGTTTCCCTACAGCGGATCCTTGATGCGCGTCATGACGAGGCCCGCTGAAGCTGAAACATAAAGGCAATGATCTACGTACGCCACTAGCGGTATAACAGTCTCTTAAAGATCCTATACAATCCCTGGCCTGAGGGGAGCCTCCTAAACCCTAAACCCTCCGTCAATAGTCCCTGTATGTGCTCAGGGATGCCCAGGGTCCCCACGAGCATTTTGGGAAACACTACATCAAACCCATATTTCCCCATATACCCCTATGGATCCCCCTTAAAAGGGGACCTAATTATTGGGTACATGGACCCTTAGGGACTTAGGACTTTCATGATTGTGCTTACTCTCCTCAACGTCGCACGGCCCCAGACCAGAAGCCAGGATCCCAAAAAACCATTCTCGTCTATACTCCCAAGTACTGAACCCCAGGAGCCCTCATAATTGCCATCCCGACACCAATATTGAACAGCCCCCACACGCGGCATACGAAAAAACACTTCATCATGTAAAGCCACTTAGATGGAACATCTAACATTCGAGGTTGCGGCATGCCGACAATCACGGGGAGGGACTTTCAACGCATGCATGTATGCGAATATGTACAACCTCCCTTATTGACCTATGCTTGTGTGCAGTTTCAGAGAGAATGGAGCTGCTTGCGTCAGACACTTAAACTGGAATCTGCGGACACGAGGCATGTGAAATTGAGGATGTCTCCAGCTCGAATTTGATTGTCAAGATTCTGCATAATTCTTTTAGCAAGCCCCAAACCCTAAACCCTAGACATGGTGGTAAAGCGGTGATTTTCCGAAGTTCCCAGGAGTATGCAAACTTATCAGACTCGAGGATTCAAGGCTTTAAAAGAGCATGAAAACTTCGGAAAACATGACTGTCAGTGAATTTGGAAGCTTACGTAAGCGACTTTTTGCTGAAGAGCTTAGGGTTCAGGGCTAAGGACGGGGGGTTTGTGCTTCAGGGCTTAGGTTTACAGAGTTGGCTGTTTGGGTGGCTTTTCATGTCTCCATTCATACAAAGAATAGAGAGGAATAAAGAACAATCATTCAGCTTGCTAGACCCAGGCCCTAAACCCTATAATATAGTCCCTCATTCCCTACTAAGACCCCGGCACCTCTATAGTAACCCACGGTATCAGGCAGTCGAAGCTGATTTCCATTTCATTCTCAGTCCTACTGCGGGCAAGTAGGGAATATGGGAATCTCTTCTATATGGACTATATTCCCTTATTCCCTACTAAGAACCAATAAGTAGAAGGGTACCCCTGCAATCCTTGTAGAAACGGAATACATCCCAATCGGCGCTCGAACGCAAATCCTGTGATACGACCTACGCAATCGGTGAGTACTACATAAACCCCAAAAGCATGTAATATTTTAGCCCTAAACCCCTTAAAACAGCCCAAAAGGCTATAATTCTATATATTTTAGGGGTCCAGGTACATACTGGGGGCTAGGGAACGCGCCTGGGACTCGACGGCTTTCATGCATGGCCCAAAACGAAGATGGCTACGTGCACGCAGATTGGTTAACTCCAATGTCCCTCAAAGAAGTATCCATCCCAGAAACCGTGCCCTGAATCCTGAATCACCATCACCAGCAGCAGTATGAACTTTGACGATATTGAAATGGAACATTAATGATGCTCACAATCCTGTACAGTACTAACAGACATAATAACGAGGATAACAACAAAGGATCATCCAAAATCTACTAATGATTTCTGCAAGTAGTGGCAAACTCCGTCGAAATTACATTCCTGAGGTCCCAGCAGTTCCTGGGTGGTAGGATGCTGCCAGCAACTGCTGAGCCTGCCGAAAGCCTTTCAGTCAGAAGGTTATGAAATGGGGATTTAGCAACCTAGGGCTGCTCATAGGGAGTATGCTTAAGGGTAGATGGGAATTTCTCATAATAGGGGGCCCTATGGATATGACGGCCTTTAGATACATTAGTCGGGTGCCTATTCTACAGAATAAACAACACATGCCACAAATTCCCCATCTGGTCTAAGGACGTTGGGCTCCGGCTTCAGAGCTTAAGATTGTATAGACCCCTTAAGTAGATGGGATGTGGGGTATATGGGATCTTATTGTAGCATACCCAAAGCTATATTCTATCTACTTAAGGGGGACTATAGATTTTAGCCTTCAAGGGCCTGGAGCTTCAAATCTATGGTGTCCATCCTAAAACTTCGCTGACATGCCTCTGAGAAGCAGCAAATCCATCAACAAAATGAAACGACGGTTAAGGGTTTAGGGCTTTGTGTGGACTATGCCATATAGGAATTTCCACTTTGCACCAAGGCAAGTTGCTAAATTGGAGGATCTTTTAATCTTACGACAACACTAAACCCTAAACCTTAAACCCGAAAGACTCAGCTCGTCTTCCGCACGATCGGTCCTCCTGTTAACATAACACTTGAGTAGTGTTTTTTTTGGGTGGTTGAACCTAGTAAGATTATATTCCTTATATAAATACCATACCCCAAAGGAGGATATAATTTTACTCTATATTGGGTACCATCCCTAAATGAAATGCGACTCACTTGCTGGCAAGGGCGGCCTGCTTTTTCAACCAATTGCAGTCTGACTCAAGAGCTGCACACATGTCACGAACGAAAGGGCGCCTCCAGATTCGGAACGATGGGTATTTCTCAAAGCAGAGGGCCTCGGGGGACCCTGATACGCATGGGTATTACAAAGGAATTACAGGGATCGCTATTCAGGTTAATTTCGAAAGGCTGGCACATCCAGGCTGCTGGCATCCAACAAAAATGCTCGAAGAGGAACTCAAACACCCTAAGATTAATGCACTCCCTGACAGAAGGCGGATTTGTCATGGCGGCTAGAACAGCCTATGTATGCATATTTACACTCACACCACCGAGGAACCACATATACCTTCACCCAAGAAACCATAATGAACATCCTCCTTCATGCAGGCCCCTACACTCCCCTGAACCCTAAACCCTCAACCCTAAACCCTTACGCCTAAAGCTTTCCCCCCTAAATCCCCTAAACCCCAAATCCCTAAAACCACGCACTCGGTTCGAGTCTGGAGGTTCACAGGCTACCTTTTCGGGCGCCCTCGAAGGTAACCTTCCGTGCCAGCCACTCCAAGGACTCTTCAGATTGGGATTCAGGATGTTTAGGGTTTAGGGTTTAGGGTCAAAACTCCTAGTATCCCCCCCAATGATGGAGAATCAAATGGAAAAGAACATGGAAAATGAAATGGAAACCGGGATTCTAGGGCAGTTTATAGGAACTAGGGTTTGTATGAGCTATAGTCAAAAAACTCCTTAAAGGGGGCTATATAGCGGACTATATAATTTAGGGTTTAGGGTTTAAGGTCTAAACTCGTTAAAGGGGTCATATGGGGGATTATATAGGGGACTACTACATATAGCGACTATTCAAGGGGATACTAGGAGTTTAGACTATAGCTCATGTGGGTTTCACGGTGTAGGGCTCAGACTTCAGGTTTTCTACAGTAGGGTTCAGGATTTAAGGCCTAGACTTCGGGGTATTGTCTTCAAGGTTTAGGGCTTAGACTTCAGAGCATAGGGTTGAGGATTGAGGGCTTAGACCCTGAACCCCTAAACCCCTAAACCCTAAACTAGACGCGAGAGTGTGGGGCTTCAGGGCTTGAGGGTTCAGAGTCCCAGGCGGGCAGCCTGGGAAAAGGGCCGGGAGGCGAGGACGCTTGCAGGATAAGCCTAAGCCAGGCTTGAAATGAGACCAAAACATAGAAAATTTGGGGGGTATAGGGCTTAAGTTTAAGGTTTAGGGTTGAGGGTTTTTTCTTTGGGCATGAATACCGAACCCTTAAAATCCCGTCCCCACCTCCCCTCCCGCCTAGTGAAAACGTATCGGACAAGTCCTGACAGGCATCTATCAAGCACAACTACAGTGATGTGGCCATGCTGCTGACGGAGGAAAACTTCCCTAAACCCTCGGGATGTGTTCATATGAGCTATAATGTAACCTCCTAGTATCCTTTTCAATAAGCCCTCTAGTAGTCCCCTACATAGCCCCCCATATAAACCCCTTTAAGAAGTGTAGACTATGTCTCATATGGGGCCTTTCCTCTGACCTAAACCTTTGGGATTTTTGAATATTGGGCTTTTCCTCTGTCAACAGTACCATAGGGCTCATGCTCCGGAAATTGCTGCACTCTACTCTGCAAGGTCACCCTTCCAAGGCTCAGAGGACAAAGAAACTTGCCGACCGCGGTCCGTGACTTTGACGTCCATGCGCACCTGGGCGGTTTAGGGTTTAGGGTGTTGGGTCTAGGCGTTTCCCTTGACCACCACAGATTTGAAAGACTTCCAGGAGATGCCATCTGTCATTGCTTCGATGATGTTAGCGACTCCTGGCTACGGGACATTTTCCAAAAAACGCTGCTACATGAGCCATAGTCTAAACTCCTTCAAGGGTGGTTATATGAAATTACATAGGGGAATATTATAGGGCTCATTAAGGGGAATACTAGTAACTTAGACAATGGTTCACGTGGGCATATTTTTAGGGCCTATGTAACAACCCAGCAGTAGGCTAAGGGGTGGCGTGACCGGACAGCATTGCTGGGCTATTTGCATGGGTTTAGGGTTTAGGGTTTAGGTTTTTTTAAGGGTTTAGGGTTTAGAGCGTTTCTCAAAAATTAGGGGTCCCGTTTGGGGGCCCCCAGAATACGGACTGTAGCATATCGGGGACTAGATTGGGGCCCCCCTATTTATGCAAACTACCAATTATTGTACCTTTGCACGAGAAGGGGACACTTCTGGACTTCTCTAGCTTCTGCAGCATGGATTGCAGCCAGTTCAGCGTAGACACCCTCATACCCTTAGGACTTAGGGCTATAGGACGGTTTCCCTGTTTCCCAAGCATGCCAAGTATTGTATGCCATGTAACAGATGATGTGCTTGAAGCTCACAAACATGCCCCCAACTCTACACCCCAGCAAATGGATTCTACAAGGGTATCTCGGAGTTATATGAGGGCATATAGGGTAAAGGGTCTGGGGTTTAGGGTATATCCTGCAGACTTCTTGCGCTCAAAGCCACATTCATTGCGGCAAGCTCGCATGCAAGATACCTTTCAGGGGGCAGGTTCTGGTCTGAGGTGTCGGTCTGCGTTGCTTCGTTGGAGGCTTAGCAGCCTGATTACTAAGCGTGTAGTCTTGGGGCAGGTACTCTTGCGAGCATACACGATGCCTCAAGATAGCATGTCGATGGCTGCTCAGGTGTCTACTTCAGTCTGTCGCTTTCGCACCTGCATGTCGCCATAGAACGTGCGGCAGGAATTGCAGCTGAAACGACACAGTCAGCAATGCCCGAGGGTAAGGCCCTTGTAAGAACACCCGTACCCCTTTGGTATCCTCTTGACTTCTCCCCGTCCATGCCTGAAAACCCACGGCACAGGCATAGCCTGACACTTCCTGAGCTCGCGTGCTGTTCCAATGAACGGTTGTGACTTGCCGTCATTTGAGCTAAAGTCTAAACTCCCTTTATCCCCCCTATGGTACTCCCTTATATAGGCCCCTACATACCCCCCCCCCTTTAAGGAGTTTCACTACAGCTCATTTGGAAACTGCCACGGTGAGTCTCACGCCTCCCTTCTGAAAGAGCAATGCATCCCGCGAACAAATGGCCACGAATCATCCCGCACAGGATCCCGTATGAGCTATAGTCTGAACTCCTAGTATCCCCCCGAATAACCCCTGTAGCACTCCCCTATATAATGCCC
>CAJNIZ010046514.1:0-19124 GCA_905231905.1 Symbiodinium pilosum
CGGCCAACCGAACAGACTTTCAAACCGTTGATCTCCATGGGTGCCTTCTGCTCCGGGGAGGCCATCATTGCCGTCCATTGACTCATCTCTTGCTGTCCCCTCTGGAGCTCGGCTTGTCTGAGATGTGTCATTAGGGGGTCAGGTGTGTGGGCGGCCACATGTTGAATCAATGCAGCAGTGAGTTGGCTGTTCAATGACAGGCCTGGTCGACAATGCCTTAAAGGAAGCCGGCTGCGCACTCAGTCAGCTTGAAGACATGGGCTTCTGTCTGAGCAGGGACAAGACAGTATGTCTGCTTAGGGCGGAGGGGGTTCAAGTTCTGCACATGCTTCGCAAACTGATTCACAAAAAGAACAAACAAAAGGAAAAACAGCTCTGCATTGATCAACGATGGCAGCTGCCATTACGAAAACAACATGTTTATTTGGGAGCTGTTATCTCCTGTGGAGCTTGAAATTCAGAATGCGCAACATCGTAAACATGCAGGACAGGCAGCCTTTGCCAGACTGAGACCCCGCGTAGGCCCTCTATGGTAGGTAAGAGGTAGGTTTGGAAGCTTGTTTGGAAATAAAGATGTGATAAAACTCTAAGGTTTCGTTTTTCCATGCGCAAGAAGCCGATGTACAAGCACACAGTTTTGTGTGTTTTGGAATTTAGCCAGGTTGTGGATGAGCACTTGCATTTTGTCCACTGTAGCTGCAGTGAACACTCATTCTTTTACAAAGGCGTTTTGGAGCGGCTTGACTTAAACCCTATTGCTCGGAGAAGCAACAAGGGACGTCGACTCCGACGTAGCAAACGCACTGAGTTTTGCAAAGAAATGCGAAATCCGCCAAGAGATCTCTGTTAGTTTCCAGTATTTGCCAAGCCGTTCTGTCAGAAAAATTGTGGCTCGCAAGCACAGAGCACCTGCAAAGACGTATGATTTTGTGGCATTTGGAAGATATAAAATAATTTTGTGGCTTATTTATCTTTGATTTTATACCCTACTTTTTTGACTTTATGATTTCTGCAGGGCAGAATTGGGCCACAAAGTGCTTATATGGATGCAAGATAAATATTTCATGGGAATGCTACAATTTGGTATGTGGAACATATATGAAATAATTTTGACTTATTCTTCTTTGACTTTCATAACCTCCTTTTCTTCAAACTTTGTGATTCTGCAAGACAGAGACCGCGAAGTGCTTATATGGATGCAAGATAAATATTTTGTGGAATGCGTACGATTTTGTGGTATTTGGAATATCTATAAAACAGTCTGGTCTTTGCTCTGTTTCCTGTTTGGGACTTAATAAGACAGCAAGCCATCCATCCCATGGGGGACGTTCAGTGCATGGAAGACCGCGCTGGTGGAACGTGCGCGTGCCAGTGCGCACAATTGGCTATATTGCGGAGGTATGCAGGGACGGCATTCTGGAAGGCGTCTCCGCTTCCAGAATCGTGGTGTCCTGTCCGGTTCCGCAAGTTTATTGCAGCCTGCAGGGCTGCTGCGATTCCACGCATGTTCCTACACTTAACACGTGTCCATCCATCCGTGTATTGAAGACTAGAGAACAGTTGCTATGCGTGCATCGTCTGAAACTGTGGTTCAGCGGCTGTAGAGGGAGCGATCTCCGCGGAATCAGCTCCACCTCTAGCAGTGGCTTGTGCCGGCAAGTGCTGGAGCGCTGGATGCGTACTGTCCACAGTGCATCATCTGCTGCTGACTTAAGATTTGTGAACAGACTCGTTTATGAGCTCTGTGAGCAAATCTGCCACCATGTGTTCACCTTTGAGGTGGACAACGGTAATGTCCACTGTGAAGAACGATTGCAGATTCTCAGATGTCCAGTACCAAGAACCTGCAACAACTGAGATAATGGAACAGGCCGGCGCAGAATCAATGTCACTGTGCAATACTTTCCAACAAGTCCTTTTCCTCGATGTCCAAGAGCTCTGCTGCAACAGCAGCATACGATTGCAACATTGTTGTTCCTTCGAGGCTGCATGTATTTTTTCAAATTTTTAATTCCGACGATTTAATCAAGCAGAGTTCGTGTTATGGACGTGATAACCGGTGGTTGTGTTTGACCACTTGCTGCCATCTGCGACTCCATCGGTGCAAACTATAAAAAAGAGGGAAGATCTTGAAGCAGAAACCACATGGACTTTAGAAGCTGCGTGGTTTGTGCCATCCAAGTTTTTACACAGCGTCTGAGAATTGCATGTGGAATTTGCTCCGTGCAGCCTCCTATGGACCATTTGTATGGGACATGGGTCCCGCGGTTCCTGCGCGAGACCTGTGCGGGTCCCTTACGGGTCCACAAAGCGACAATTGACGGGTCCACATCCGTCCACAAGCGTCTTTGCAAGTCCATTAGAAGGCAGGGAAGTCCAGTGTTGGAGGTGTCGTTTTTTTGAGTGTTGGTTTATTTAAAGGTCCACGCGGCCCCCTGCATGTCATTTGTGTATTGGCGTGGGTTCACGCGACTGTCTCTTGCAGGTTAAAGAGGCAATCTTGTTTGCGCGGCGCGGGGCCACGCGGCCATGCTTTCTTGAACGCATCGCATTACTGTCGGCCATGTTTCACGTCCTCTTGGATGTGAACCATTTCTCTGGCGCATTGGACGCAAAATCTGATGCACTCAGCAGGCCAGCCCGAGAAGGCCCACGCGTTGGATTGCACGGAGGATACACGCTTGCAAATTTCTGGCAGCCTCTTGTACAAGTCTCCGTCTCACCTCCACATGCCACATTCATGTGGCAAGTGAAAGCCAGCGGAAGGCCGTGACAAACGCGTTCCAATGGGATTCTTGTGGGCGTAGGTTTGATTGGTAGACTACGTTTGGGCATTATCTAATCACCAATCGAATGCATGATGCGTTTGTCTGGCACTTCCAAAACAGTAGCGTCCAAGTGTGATTGATTATAAATGATTGAATTGATAATATTGATTTGTTTTTTGGATATGTTGGTGCTGATATTTTATATGCTGGATTGATTATTCCGTAGCCTGCGCAACTTACAGATTTGATAGAACGTTTGGTGTTTTTATTTTCACTTATGTTTTATCAAATTTGATGTTTGCGTCCTTTTGGTTTAGAGCGAAGTTGTGCAGGCTTGATTTCAAAAGTCCACCCACCCACTCCAAAAGCGGAGCTGTCTCACATGGGCATGTGCTCGTAGTGAACCTTTCTCTACCTGTGAACTCCACAGTCAACTCTGGCGTGGTCAGTAATCTGGCCAGTGAGCACAGGGCGGTATAGGCTTTTTCATATGGGCATTATCTAACCACCAACCAAAGCCTATACACCTTGCGTTGAGGAAATGAGGGAAATTATTCCGATGTATTTTATGTATGTTTCCCACATTTCCCCCACTTGGGCCGTTGCTCAACAGTTTCACAATGGAGAGGCAGAGGGGTCATCGGTATCTTTGGAGATTTGTGGAGATCACCTTTGATGTTGATACATTTGTCTTTTGAGGTTTACTGATCTAGATCGACTATCTTGTGATAGCGGCCTGCTTTTGATGAGTTTGCTGGTGACCGATTGCTTCCATAGGTCATGAGACAACGCGCATGTACAAATGGCCGACACCCAATAGTGATGCAGGCGCTGATGAGCAGGAGGCATTACACGAATTATGTGGGATGCTGAATAATCGCCTCTTCTAATCGTGTTTTTGCGCTCGGATGTTAAGTTGAGTTTAATTAGTGTCTTGTGCGTCTCACATTCTTCGTGACATGTGCTGTGTAGGTCACTGACCCCAGGATTAAGGGAAGGGCCCGGACGAGCAAAAAAGAAAACAAAACCTATACACCTTGCTGCATGCTGATGATCCTGGAATGCATGATGCGTTTGTCTGGCACTTCCAAAACAGTAGCGTCCGAGTGTGATTGATTATAAATGATTGGATTGATAATATTGATTTGTTTTTGGATATGTTGGTGCTGATATTTTATATGCTGGATTGATTATTCCGTAGCCTGCGCAACTTACAAATTTGATAGAACGGAGTTGTGCAAGCCAGAACATTACCTTTAACAAGTTCTTCAGTCTTTAGCGCCTTAATGCTGGAGGATGAACACATTACATTGCGACGCGCCCCACTAATGACTTCTCCTGTGGTGACGACGCCGGCAGACGAGACTATCTGAGCGGTGTTAAAGTATTGTCGTGTTTCAAGATGCGTGTTGGCAGTTCAGCGTCCTTGCAGGCAGACTGGAGCCTTCTGCGCAAAGGAAGGCAGAGGTTCAAATTTCTGCTGCGTGGATTCAACAGACGTTGCAGAGTTGATATTCCAAGTGTCGCGCGATCGCTGCGATAGGCGCAACACAGACTTTTCTTCGAAATGCGAAATTGGCCATTCAACCAGATAGATTGCAAGCGCCTGCGTGTTCTCATTGGTGCCCAAAATAAGCAGTCGTATAAGGATTGCGAACCTGTTCTATGGGGAGATGGGGCTGCGTCTGGAACTTGGCACTGACCGATCCAGCGTGGCAGGTACGCGCCAGCCTTGCACGCCGACCGGTGCGCGGCGGGTTCAGCAGTTGACTCATTTTCAATCTGGTGTGTTCCGAATCCGTGACGACGTAGTGACACATATGGACAGGGCAGAAAGTATTTCCGGCCTGGAGTAGATGCCTGTGCTCCAAAACTGGTTCATGGCAGTGCAGTATACACTCTGCGCTGCACCTCGTTGCCCTTGCAAGATGCGTGTGCGCCCAAAACTGCCTACTGTCCTGCAAATGTCAAGCGGAACATAGATTCATCAAAGTGTCGGCTGTGCTGTGTCTGCAACAGTAGAGAACAGTAGAGTAGTATAAGGGAGCCAGTAGAGGCAATTCCCCCCCTGAGCCTCTGACCTTCCAATCAGAAACGATGGCAGGGGTTAGGGCCTGCCATCAAGCCTGCTCCGGGACTTATGGTGAATGAGTTGCTGTCAAGGTTGGAACCAGAATACGAATAGGGGATGCTGTGTCTTAGCGCAGTGACCGTTGAAGGCATTTCAAGGTCAAGGTTCCGAGCTGCGTGCGTGGAGCTGTTGCGTTGGGCCTTGAAGCTTGCCCTGGCCTCCATGGGATCGATTGCAGTGTAGGCGCCCTGAATGCCTCCTAAGTGCTGAGTTTGGCATTACTGCGCTGCTTTGCGTCTCCGACTATTCTGACTGCTGGCAGGCTTTTGGGTCAAGCGAACCTCCTTCAGTAACTGCAGAATAAATCACAGCCAGCGTGGCTTGCGAGCAACAGCAATTGTTACCTGAGTTGTCGCAGTGGAATGGGCACCGTCCTGCGCCCCGAAGAGGTATCAACAATGGGAGCAACCGTAGTAGGTGTCAATATGCGTAATCTGATATTCCGGCGCAAGACCTCCCGGGCAGTCCGTGTTGGGGGGTGGAGCCTACGTGGGCTTGTCTGTCTGCCTGCGACATTGTGGCTGCTCATCTTTGAGTTTCGTGAAGGCCATGGCTTGAGGATCTTGATGTTATTGGACGTGACATGCAACATGAAGCGTTGGCAAATGAGCCAGGTGGTTCGAATGTGCTTCCAAGGACTAGCCGACCAGCCACTTCTAGAAGGAAGCGAGGAAATAGCGCCAGTATCTCCATTCAGCGCTGAAGGCACCCATGTACTGGAGAGCAAACAGCTTCTCCCGGGTGGTGCCCACTATACCACGGCCATGCAAGCAATTCAAGCTGACTGCCTGCAACCTTTCGACCTTGCTGCAGATAACGCCATGAACATTCTCGATGATGCTCAATACCGCCTTCTGCTCCACAGGGCAAGCAGCAGGGTCCTTAGCGCCCTCTGGGCAGCCTCTCCAGCGTGCAAAGAATTCACATTAGGCCTGACTAGGCTGAAGCTTCGCAAGCCAGGCTTCGAAGCGTTCCGCGCTCCTACTTTCATGGACGGAGTTCCAGACAACACGCCAGAGGAGCAAGCTAGAGTGGATGCCAGCGCAGAAATTCACAGAAGGTCAGGCAAGTCATACGCTCAGCTCGCAAGGCAGGCAGGCCGGCGTGGAGCAGCCACCGTCACCCATGGCGTGGCTGCACCCAGACAACATCGCCCTGCTGAGGCAGATGTCCGCCCATTTTTCGCATGTTGCCGGCGTTCTGTGCGACTTTCTCCTCCATAGCCAGCATTGCGTGTGTCTGTAACAACACGCCTGGTGTACACCAGTCCATAGCCAACTGCAAAGTCGGCGCCGCCTTCCTCAGCGCACTCGTTGCCGAACACAGTCCGTCTTTCGCGCAGCCGCTCGCCAGTCTGGCGCAGCCTTTCTGTTCTTCCACAGGCCTGCAGCGCGCAAGCGTTGGTCACTTCAGCAATCCTTTGCCAGAACCTGTATTGTGCACCGCCGGCCTCCAGTGTGCGACGGTGCTGGCGTGCGTAGCCCAGCAGACCGCTGCAACCCTCAAAGCACTTCTTCTTTGCAGGGCGTGGCAACACACTGGCTACAGTATGCAAAGCAGCAAAACCTCACCGACTCCGTCATCACTCACCTCACGCAAGGCCATGACGGCCATCCTCTTATGGAGCAAAAGCAACTCAAGGTCGCAAGCATCGCGCATTCTTGCCTGCGTCCCAAATCCTGCGATCCAGCCTGTTTGCAGATCTCGCAAGGCCCGCCTCTCGCCTTGAGCTGCTCCAGTCCTTTCTTTGCTGAGGATGCAGATCAAGGCCTCTGCTCTCTCCGCAGGCGTTCCAGCAGGCATCCTGCAAGATATACCCTCTAGTTTCCAGTGGCAACAGAGACAGCGAGAGCTTCAAGATGACGACTTTGTTGGCGTCCAGCTGCTGCGCTGTCAGGGCAATTGGATGTTGCAGAGCAGGGCCCAGCCCTCCGTGCTCAACTCCTCAACAAAGAAAGTGCGCCCGGCTGGGTAATCCCCTTTGACGGGGATTCCCAAGCTGCAAGTAAGCGCTGGCTCGAAGGTACGGAAAAAGGCAAGCTGAACATTGTCTCCGCCGAGGGCAAGGAGCCATGCCTCATGCTTGACAGCGCAGTCTGCCACGCCAACACCCTTTGCAGGGTCCCAGAGCGCGCCAGCTGCCCTCCGCTCTGGGTGTGCAGCGCATTTTCAGGCCTAGTGACGCATTCGGCAACTTCATACCTCACGCAATATACTTCAGGGCAGCGTGCAAAACCGTCATGGTTCACCCCAAGTAGGCCCGTAGGCGGCCAGATTCTCCGTGTCACGCGCACGTTGCTCAGCAAGCGTGGCCACAAAGCTTGGCTCTATGTGGACGACCTCCTGGCTATGCTTGCGCATTCCTCGTGGAAAGAACAAATCATTTTAATGAAGTTCCTGCTGTCAGCCGCGCACGCCCCCGCTTAAGAAGGTTCAGCTCGGCCCGAGCGTCGCCTGGTGCGGGTGGACTTTCTACCTGGACTTGGAAGCCGTGCGCCTCGTAATACTCCGCGAGCAGCTAGGGCAGCTAGGGAGACTGCCGCAGTTTGGGCCTCCTCATGAGCGTCTGCGTCCTTACCTTGCTCCACTGTACGAGGACCTGCGCAGTGGCAAGGGCACGCTGCGCTCAATACATGCGTGCGACTGGCGCTGCTTTCGAGACAGCTTGTCACCTGAGGCAGTCATCGCCCAGCAACCGGCACGCGTGTGGCTACCTGCTGGCGCCCGTGTTCTGGAGGTAGGTCCCATCCGCGCAATGCAGGCAAGACGTGCCAACCGTCCAGCCTTCGGGCAAGCCTCAGGGTTAACAGACGCAGCAGGCGGTGGGAATATTTTTGCGCCCAAAGCCACCGCGCCTTGCGGTGGTTGTCATCCTGCCCCATGCGTGACCAAATGCACGCCGTGCATGAATCGCCACTTTTGTGCTGCGTGGCTGCTGCAGACGCCGTGGCCGAAGGCAACATCGTTGGGATAGGGGGCTGGATCAGCACGTCATTGCAGTTCTTTTGGTTGTTTGCACAGACATGGGGCATGACAGAGTTCAGGCATTTGTGCCCGGAGCTTACCAAGCGCGCCTAAACTGCATGCTTCGAGACTTCGAGACCCTGGCGCAGCTCACGCTGGCAATGCCAGCTCTTCGGAGGCTGCAAGGCAAAACGCTTTAAGTTCGCACAGCCCACAGCATCAGAGTCGGGCATAAACAAGTTCTTCACAACCACAGAACCGCTGTGTCGGTTTCTTCAGCTCGTTGCCGCCTGGTCAGCCGGCAACCACGTGCAGCTCGCAGTCTCGCGTTTGGCTGGCGAGAAGGACACTTGGGCTGACGAACTCAGTAGAAACAATCTCAGCCGTTTCAGCAAGCGCATGCGCAGCAACGTGCTTTTTCCTTGCAGCAAGCGGCAAGCGCTGTCATGCCTGCAAGGCCAGATCACCCCCACCCACAGCATGCCGCGTGGACGAGTGAACTCTTGGACGCGCAGCGTCCGATTTGATCAAAAGTCCGCGTACACGGCATGCTGCCCTCGTTTGCTCGTTGTTCAGCATTGCATAGCATTTCCGGTACCTGTTGCTTTGCAGGTACTTGCCCCTCTGACGCGGGAAGGGGGCCGACTGCATTGACAGAGGTGCTCGGACCTAAAGTAGGGGTTCAAATGTTTCCCTCTTGCGATTCATTGCATTCCAATACCTCGTGATGGAAAAAAGTGCGTCTGCTTTAGTTGGCAGTTTGCTTCTGGGCCAAGCGTAGGAAAGACACGCTTGAACGTAGCATGTTTGTTTTTTTGTCATGCACGCTTTAGTGTGGTACGTTGCCTTAGCTTCCCAAACATGCTCTGCCTATTCCGTAGCTTGCCCCCGCGTGAAGCTTATTTTTTTTGCGCCCACCCGCCACTCCCCCTAAGCATGCTGTAGCACACACTGCTTGGCATGCATTGCGCCCAGCAACGCGTCGAGCACGCTTGCTTTCTTTTGCAGCACATTTTCTCAGTTCCTTCATTGCGTTCCAAGTGCCTCGTGACTAAAAAAGTGCGTCTGCTTTAGTTGGTCGTTTGAGTCTGGGCCAAGCGTAGGAAAGATACAGTTGAACTCGCCATGGCGGCAGCAAGGTGCTTGGGTGAAAGAGCGCCGCTGGCAGAGATTGCGGCAGGGCCTTGAGTACGTGCTCTCCAATGAGTTTGGGTGCACGGTGTGTGGGTCCCACAAATGTGGGCCCATTGCAATGAGAATTCTCCCACGCACTTTTCACTGCTAGACAAAAACGCGAAAGCGTTGAATTCCCTTCCTGAACTAATGTAACTAATATTTCAGATGGATATTGTGATTGACGTTCGTGTGAGAAAATTCTGGATTGAGTATTATATTCCATAAAGTTGAAGATGTCATACGAGTTTGGCAACTTCATCACCCAGAATATTTGTGATATTGATTGATTGAAAATGCTGCTTTATGTTGATCGCAAATAAGCGGATGTTTTTGCGTCCCCCAAAATAACACGCTGGTAGTTGGTATATCAAGCTTTGATGACATGACCTGCAACAACTGCGCCTGAGGTTTTTTCACGTCCATGCAAATTCGCCACTCCATTCCGAACAAATTGGCAGCTCTTCAAAAAGTATGTTCGAGCTGCCGCTGTTTGCGTCACAAACATCAACGTGTGTTCCCGAAATTCAAGAATATGAACTATAAACAGGCAGTGGCGTGCTAGGTAAGGATTGTTACTGACATCCGTATTCGTGCGTCAACCCGCCCACAACTTGTTGTGGAGCTTGGGCAATTTGAGACATGTTGCGGCATTTTACACACGTTGTCATGTTTTGCCACGTTTGTGTTGCACAGCCATTTGCCATGGTGCACATGTGTGTGCCGCATGTCCCACTTTTACATGTTTCGCCAGCCCCTTCGCAAAGTTTGCAGCGTGGCCACGCAACAGTGCCGTACAAATCTCCATACAACCCGTTGGTCACTGAGCGAATTTGCGGCCAAATGCCACAAAGAAAGTGCGAGTTCCCAGGTAAATGCGATTTCCGGAATTTGAACTCATTGGCAAACAACATTTACATATATGATGTGTTAGATGAAGCGGATCTTGGTCCGTCTGGAAGTTCAAGTGCGGACTTGTAAGAATATCCCAGAAGATTGCTTTCATAATATATTTTTTTTCAATTGGAATTGGTCAGTCCCATCGCGAACGGTTTATATGTCATACGGCTTGTTATGATTCAATTCGTGGCCAATTCGTGTTTAGAGGAATGACCATTCAGGCAGACATGGCTGTTGTATGGCTGTTGTGATGTCGTCTTTGCTTTGCAATGTTCAACGTGTTTTCCATGCCAGATACCGCCCTAAGCCAGCTTATGTTCATTTTAAGTTTAAGCGTGCTGGTGAGATGTTGCCATTGTTTACACTGTGCGGGAGTCAAGTGATCCGTGGCTCATTGGTCTGCATGTGGCATGTCACGTAGCACCCTAGCAAACTTAGCAGCTTAGGCTGGAGCCAAGGGCTTTCCATGAGGACGGCAGGATTCTCACTTGTTGCTGCATCCATCTGACAGGATTCCTAGTGATATAGCTAAGTTGGGTTTCCATTGTTGATTGCCAACAAGGGGAAAGAGTAGAAAAACACAATGTTGGCTACTGTTTACAGCTTCAAGAATGTTTACTGGTTCTTGTCTTTTGGTGTTTCACATGTGCATTGTGCGATGGCGGAAGTTAACAATTCCCAAAAAAGGTTAAGCTTGGCAAGCTGCGGCGAGGGTTCAGTGGTCACCTTAGCAAGTTGTTTGGCAACCTCTTTGGGGGCTCTGGATGCACGCCCTGTCTGGGAGCGTCTCCTGATGCGCAGAAGGAGTACGAACACAAACGCTACGTATCCAGCTGCCGAGACATTTCTTGCGTTGCTTTGGAATTTGCGGAAAGGGCATCGCCCTGCAGCTGCAACTGTATTGCAGTTACTAGTTGAACGGCTAGGATTTAAGAATGACCGGACAACTGCAGTATGTGAGCTGGAGCCTGTGTTGAAAGTTATATTTCTGCTGGGAAAATCGCTTGTGGATCCGGGCCTCGGCACATTGTCCTTGCAAGTTCTTTATGAGTCAGGTGGGGTTTCCCAGAATTAAGGTTGCCTTCATAATTTATACATATCTATACTCTTGGGGTTTATTTTCGGGTCCACTTATTTGCGGAAATTACGTGCCAGGTCGCATACCCAGCACGAAGGCAGCCGGAAGCTTCCTGCGGAAGTACGCCTCGAGGCAGACGGAGCGGGAGCTCAAGCGACTGCTCAGAGACCGAGGCCCAGGAACCCTTGGCTTGGTGCCTTGGTTGGGGGTTTGGTTATATTGGGGTAATGTAGGGACAATGGAAAAGAACATGGTAACTACTATAGGGTTTAGGATTTAGAATTTGAGGTTTAGGGTTCAGGGTTTAAGGTGTACGTTTTAGAGGTACTATTCTGGGATAGTTGCAACTTGCTTGATGTTTATGTTGTCAACTTTCCCTATGGTTAGGCAAGGTTAACTCATCTCTTCGTTCATACGTGGTTTTCAGGAAGTTTGAGATAATATTCAGGATCTCGTTGATGACGGCTTGGCTCCAGTGGAACATGAAAACCTTTGGACACAGATACCTAAGCCAGACCTGGTGGAGGTGAAGGCAAGTGGTTTTTTTGGCCCGAAAGTTGCGGAGCCAGAAGCACCGGACATGCCTGAACCCGACAGTGAGCCTCCATGCTCGTATCCTGAGAAGGCAAAAGAAAGGCCGGATTGTGCCCCGCAGCAACCCTTTTGTCGGACTAAATCGCAAAAGCGTTTGTGGGATAGTACCATTTCAGCAGTAGAATCTCGTGTGTCTCGGCACGATGCTGGTGTTTGCGAGACCTCTGCGATAGCCCCGGGTTCTCACGCTCTGCGTTTTGCTTGGCTTGCCCTGCATGGCATCTCTTCACGGTGCTTCAGGGTACGCAATGGCTTGGTGCAAAGTACAGCACAAGGTCCTCTGCAAGCCTTATTTAGTGAATGGGCAGAGATTTGCAGCAATTGCATCCGAGTCAGACAACTATGCGCAGCTCTCTGTGCCGCCAACTTAACGTCTCAGGCACTTGGGGATGTCAATCGGGACCTGCTGAACGTTCTTGATGCTAGGATGTCCACTGCTCTCCAGAGGCGTTGCAGCTTCATGCAATTCTGGGTTGAGCTCCAGCCGTGTCTCCGTGAACTCCAGGAGGTTTTCGCACTGTTGAAACCGATCACCCTCCTGCGAAAGCTGCCGAAGCTGCTTCCGGGACAGCTTTTGGATGCGCTGGTTGGCTTTTTTAGAGCTCAAGAGGTTTCGTTGCTGCCCTGGCAAGCTTGCAGCCGCACACTGAAGAAAGGAAACACTCGAACCGACCTGATACCTCTGTGGATCCTGCAACGTTCCATGCAGCCCTTTCTACAAAGCCTCAGCATGCGGGTAAAAGGTGAGGCTTCGAAGAGTGAGACTCTTCCTGATGGACGCCCTCCTGAGGTGTTGCAGTCTGTGGGGTCTGTACTCGCCACGCTTCCCCAGAAGTTGCGGATTTTGGACAGTGCCATTGTTGCTTCCGAAGAGTCAGCCTGCCACTTGAGTACAGAGAAATATTTTGGAGGCTCAGAACGTGAGGCACGTGCTTTCTTCCCTGAGGGCGAGCTGGGGCCGGCAGCCGAGAGTGGGGAGGAAGAGAGGCCCGTGATGGGCCTTCGCGTGCTCGTGTCAGCCATGGGTGGGTCCCTACCGCCCCAAAAAAGCCCAGCATCCAACCACCAGCTACCCAGAAGGCGGCTACCTCAGGTCTACCAGAGCCAAGTTGCCTTCCCGCTCCCACCACCATCTCGGCCAGATAGTTCCTGGAGCCCTTGGTAACTTTTTTTGGGGGTTCCCCTAGCTGATACCAAGGGAGGCCACAGTCGGACTTTGAGTGGAAACTCTGACCCTTACAAACCACCATAATTTCAGTTTCCATTTCGTTTTCTACTTTCTTTTCCTTTTGAATTTGGGTTATTGCCCCGAGGTTCTGTGAGATCAACATTGGACGATGCCTCAAGGCAGAAGCAGCAGCAGTACAAGGCAGCCCTGGATGCGCAGGTGGCAGAAGCTGGGTGTATTTTAAAGAATTTGTATTTAGGCATCAGGGTTTGGGGAGGATGATGTAGGGGTTATGGTCTAGGGGTTTAGAGATTAGGGCTTTGGGTGCCCAATAACGGAAAATCACATGCAAAAGAAGAGGCAAACAAAGTAGACACCAGGATCATAAAGTGGTTTGCAAGGATTACGGTTTCCATAAGGAAGCCTTGTCATCTACTATATGGATGGACAATGGGGATCCTTATGTCGAGGTCCCCATAGTGAGGGTTATCGTATTTGGGGTCTAAATTGGGGTCCCGGAATTGATGGAAACTTGGATGTATCTATATGATCATAAGCCTTAAACCCTAAGCCCTAAACCCTGCAACCCCAACAGCAGCCCAGGAAAAGAAGTGTATCCAGCAGCGCGAGGATAGGCAGATAGCAGCCTCGATGCTTGATCCTTCCTCCCCAAGAACACTGCAGGAAGCAGAGGAGGCGAGTTTTTAGGTTTTAATATTGGGTAATATGGGGGCTATATAGGAATCATGGAAAAGAAAATGGAAGCTACTATTTAGGGTTTAGGGTTTAGGGTGCAGGGCAGGGTTTCAGGGTTTTAGGTTTTAGGGTTTAGGGTGAAACTAGGCTTTCACTACGTTTTTGCCCGTAAAGTGCGGGGTGCCCAGCTGAAAGCACGTTCATGTCAAATCTCTACATCGTCTCCCCCCCCTCCCCTGCACCCCACCTATAGTCCTTAAGTAGATAGAATATGGTTTGGTATATTATATTAAGATCCCCATATACCCCATATTCCATCTACTTCAGGGCAACTATACTTCCTGTTTGCCCTGCGTTCCATTCTGCAAAAAAAGCGACGCCTCGCGCCCAGGAGTTTTTCTTATCAAGATTCGAAGAAAAAAAGGTTCAGATAACTTCGTCAAAAAGGGAGGGTTGTGGGGATGAGGCTCAGGCCTCCAACGCTGAACCCTGTCCTCTAAAGTCTGAACCACAAATCCTAAATCCCAAATCCTAAAACCTAAATCCCCAACGGCAAACCCTCAACCCTAAACCCTAAACACTGAACCTAAAGCCCAAAACCTACACTGTCTGCAGTCGAGGCTCTGCATGTGGAGCACCGGGAGAGGATGGATCGGGCAACGGAGGAGCCCCCTTGTCTTTTAGAAAGGGTGTAGGGATTAGGGTTTAGGGTTTAGGGTTTAGGGATTAGGGTTAAGGGGCTTGGAGGTCGCGAGAAGGTGAACAAAGGGAAAGATGAGATAAAAGAGGTTTAGGGCTTGGGGAGTTTCCGGACATCATGAATCCCTTCGTGAGGCACGACTTTAGTGATCGTACAGTAGGGTTCAGGGTGTAGGGTTTAGGGTTTAGGGGCCCGATTGCAATTAGGAAGGCTAATCTTTTGGAGGAACATGTTTAGAGAGGCCTCCAGCGAACGGGGGAGCTTGAAATTTTGCACACCTACACTCTTAATACCTTCAAACTTCAAACCCTGAGTGATGAACCCAAAAGCCTTATCCGCCTGGACCCTTAACCTTAAACGAAAACTAAAGCCCTCAAAGAACTTCCCTAAGCCATAATCACGGAAAACTGAACGCCGTTTAAAAAATCGGCCTCAAAGACTAAGGCTCTAAACCCTAAAGCATCCTGAGCCCTACAAGATGGCAACACTTTCCCACATTCTCAACTGTAAAGCCCTAAACCCTAAACCCTAAACCTGTCAAGCCGTGGGGCCACAAGAGGTCCATGGCTTTGAGATCGGGGCTCAGGGTTTAGGCTTTAAGGTTTGGGGTTCCGGACATACCTTAACCCCAAACTCCAAACCAAACCCTAGCTAAACCTAGATCCCAAGCCCCAACGCCCAAACCCCAAATCCTAAACCCTAATCCGAATTTCGCTCAGCCCAGAGGGCTGTTTCCTGCACCGCGAAAAGGATCGTTACAAAAAACAAGAATTTCAAGAAGACAGGAGCAGCGTCTCCTCCTTTTGAAGCTGCAACAGCTGAGGACACTGTGAATGAGGGGAGTTGGATATCCAGCGCACACTTGTTTAGGCTCTATAGGGGAGTATCTAGGGGTATTATTGGGATACTGGAAAATAAAATGGAAACTACTGTTTAGGAGTTAGGGTCTAGGGTTTGGGGATTTGGTTCGTGGTGTGAGGTTGTGAGATTTTCGGTAGCATCAAAGCTTGATGACATATTTGGTAAGGTTGGAGCAGTGGACGCTTAAAGAGGGTCCTTTGCCTGTTTACACACAAGCCATGGGGCCCCCCCCCCAAGTGTAGACCTATTGTTATGTCGATGGCACGAGTAACTTCAAACACTGGTAGCGTGCTACCGGAGAGGTTGGACACCCTAAACCCTCAACTAAACCTTAAGCCCGGGTCATGCTTACTTAAGACAACTGGAGCTCAAGCTTTCCTGTGAAAACTGTGCACATCAAATGCTGCGAGCGCCTCCATCGGAAGCCAAAAGCCCAAAGCCTGAAACCTGAGCCTCTCCTGGTCATTCAAAAAATTAAAGGCCTGAAGCCATTCAAAGATACTTGCTCAGAAAGTGCTGCAAGTTTAGGGTGCGCAGTTAAGGGTTAGCTTAGCATCATGTTCAGGGGAATTGCCTTTGGATGGTGCATCCTAACTGTCGATGGGTTAGTTACAAGTTGGAAGTTCGTTTAGAAAGATGTTATACCCAAGACAGCGAAGGCCGTGAGTCAGGCAAGTTTGCCATGTCCAGACTTGTGACAATCCATGAATCCTTCCAGAAACCCCAGACTCCAAACCGGTTTAAAGGACGGCAGCTGGGCTTCAGAGTGCCAACAGCGCAGAGGAATTCACCTCGCATGCAGTGGGCTGTCTGCAAGCTTTTTGACCCTTCTTGTGGTTTCTTCATGTCCAGTAGTTCTTAGACCCGGGTCCTATTTGGCTTTCTCTCTCTTTTTGTCTCTCTCTCTATGAGGCTCTTCCTTCTTAGGGTTCTATTTTGATGAGCCGTGCGCGTGTGAATGGGACAGGGTCTTTTGAAGATGGCTACAGGGATGGGTTATGCGAAGTTCTCAACTCATCTTCGCAAGAAGCATCGGTGCATGTGTTCTGAACGAGCTACACGGGGAATTTCAATCTTGTAACTAGATGCCCTGGAAAATTTGAGCCCTGAAGCATGATATGGTAGGTTCCGTGAAAATCATAAATAGACGGAGCCCGATATAGGCTCCAGAAATACTGCATCTCGTATTGATGGGACAAAATTCCAGTCCCAGTTCTTGGAATCTACGAATCCTTAAGCCCAAAACCCCTAAAACCTTAAGCCCCCTTGATACGGGAGGCAAACCAAGAACGTTGACAGAAAACGTGGGGCATGGCTGACCCTAGACCCTACATCCCAAACTCTAACCCCGAAACCCTAAACTTTAAACTCAGCATCCTAAACTCTAAACCCGAAACCCTAAACTCTAAACCCTAAAGCAACCCTTGTTTTGTGGGGTCGACGGGGGCTTTTACCATACGAGCGTGGCATAGATTCGGATGGGTTTGGCCTTGATAGCTCGGGATAGGGTTTAGGGTTTAGGGTTGATGGCCGCCAGTTGGCTTGACGACGTATAGTCACCCTTAAGTAGATAGAAGATAGGGTTTAGGGTGTAGGGTATAGTCCCCCTAAGTGGACAGAATATAGGGTATATTATTGGGGTTATTTAGGGATATGGAAAAGAAAATGGAAGCTACTATCATGGGTTGTATAGGGTTAGAATATGGGGTATATGGGGATCTTATTGCAATATACCCAGAGCCATCTTCTATCTAGTTATCCTATCTACTTACACAGTGGCAAGGATGTTACTCCAATCTCAGTAAGGGGTTACAATAGTATCCCCCCAAAGGCACCCTTTCAGGGATTTAGGAGGTAATAAGGAGTATATAGGGCTTAATAAGGCCTAATA
The DNA here is from genome assembly GCA_905231905.1 of Symbiodinium pilosum. Classification (NCBI taxonomy): domain Eukaryota; class Dinophyceae; order Suessiales; family Symbiodiniaceae; genus Symbiodinium; species Symbiodinium pilosum. The sequence goes on from CAJNIZ010046514.1 coordinate 16,925, forward strand.
GGGTTAGGGTTCTAAATATGGGATGGATACCTTGTGGGGGGGGGTGTGTGTGCTATTGTAATCCCTTACTCAGAATCACCAGCTTCCTTTTGTAAAGCTTCTGCCCTAAACCTTAATGAACCCTTTGGGCGGGCATCCAGCAGCCCGGTTACGAGCTTTGGGCCTTAGGCCGACGACTCAGGAAGGGATGCCAAATAGAAATAATGTGATTTTGCTATGTAGCCCTGAATATTGCTTGGTGGGGGCAGTAGCCAAGACACAATGTTAATGTTTCTTGATTCCATCGGTTCCCACTAAGGTTTCACAGGCGGCAGAGTTTCCAAGCTCTCGGGAGCCTACAGTTGGTTCGCGCTTGGCGCAGCGTACCGTCGCACAAGAAGCTTTGGGCACTTCCCCGAGCGAGGATGCCGCCTTGAAGGACCTCGTTCAAGCAACGTTGCGCTTTGTCTACGCCCGGGCCGCAGATGTGGCCTCTAGGCATGCAGCACTGGCAACCAGTTCGCCCGTGGCCGCTCGGAGAAATTTGTATGTTAGTTGTTTTCAGTGTTCAACTTGGGATGTTTACATGCATCCCGACATAATGTGCTAAACGTTTTGTCCATAATGTGCTTGCGAGCTTGGGCAAGGTCAGCAACTCCCCCTGGGCACGAACAGAGGAGGCGAGAAAGAGAGACACATGTGGGTTTCTTTTGCGGTGAGAAAGGAAAAACGCAATGTTTTTCGTTATGCTTCAGTTTTATTGGTAGGTAAGGTTTTTCAAAGTTGTGTTTTTCGGATCGTTGCACTGAGGAGTGCTTGGATGGTCTACATTCAAAGACCAAAGTACCGTCCAAAACCTTAAGCCCCTGAACCCTAAAGCCTAAATAGCAGTTTCCATTTTATTTTCCATTATCCTTATATAACCCCAATAGACTATTGTAGTTTCCATTTTCTTTTCCAGTAGCCTAAGCCCTAGAAAAGTCTTCTGTAGGTCCGACGTACGTTTGGTTTACGTAGTACGTTTGGTCCTGAGCGCTCATGGTCACAGGGAGTGTTGACTGGGTCTTGGTTTGATAGATGGCTGCGCCTCTTGGCCCCGCGTGTAAAGGCGTCCTGTCTGGCAGCGGATAGAAAAGGGCCTGCTAAAACAAAAACTCTTCAATCCAGTCTGACACCCAAAGCCTATACACCCTAAACCTAAACTTCCAATCCTACACTCTAAACCTAAAACCCTAAGCCTTAAACCCCCAAAAAGGTGGCAGTTGTGGACTTGCCGAGAATGGCGGAGGCACCCAAGCCACCGGAGCAGCGCATGGAGGTGGGAGTTGTTAAAGTTAAGAGGTTTCTAGGGTGTCGGTTTTAGGGTTAACGGTGGGCTTTGGGGTTTAGGGAAAAGGCTTTGTATAGGGTTTAGGCTATAGTATTCTCGGGCTTTTCGGTCAAATGTTTGCTTACAAGGTTAGAAGGGCTTGTAAGCAGAACTACTAGCCCATCTAAGTGTTTTTAATGTTAAGGGGTTTTCGGGCTAAGGGTGTGAGTGTGGCGGTATTCTAGGGGTTTAGGGCGTAAGCCTGTGTGGTGGGGCGTATACTCTGAAGTCCAGGGTAATTTATCTTTTGCCGCAAGCGGGTACTAAGTATAATCCCGTAAGGCCTTTTCTTTGGTTGTAACTGGGTTGTAAGTACAGTTACAAACTGGGTTTAGGGTTTAGGGTTTAGGGTTTAGGGAATTGCCCTTAACCTTAAACGCTAAGGGTTAGGACCCCAGGCCCTAAACTCGAAACCTTGAATGTTCATGCATGAGATGCTGAAGCCTAATCCCAAAGCCCTACTTAAGCCCTAAACACTAATAATTCCTGAGCCCCATTTTTCGAGCAATGTCCCTTAAACCCTAAAACCCAAAGACCCTAAACTCTAAACCCTAAAGCTCTAACTCCCTAAAATTTTAAAACCTTAAATCCTATACCCTGGAACTCTAACACCCTAAAACCCTAGATCCTAAAACCCTAAAATCCTAAAACCCTAAACCCTAAAACCCTAAACCCTAAAACCCCTAAAACCCCTAAAACCACTAAAGCTCAAATCCCCAACTTTGTGAGGTCCGAGTAGATGCCTTGGTGACTGACTTTCCTGCCGAGGTTTCGCTCTCAGTTGCTTCTGATGCCTTCTCCCCGGGGTTTTAGGGTTGAAGAGATATTGCTGCAGAGCAGTCTTTGAGGGGT
>CAJNIZ010046514.1:19224-39923 GCA_905231905.1 Symbiodinium pilosum
AGCGCAGCTTGAGAAGGCGGATTGCGGCAATTAGGGTTTAAGGGTTAGGGTTTGAGGGTTTAGGGTTTAAGGTTTTGGGGTTTTAGGGATTCAGGGCTTTAGGGTTTTGGGTTTAAAATCTCGCCGTAGAGCTACCCTACGCCGGAACCTTTCGCCCCAGGACCTAAACCCATCAAACCCCTCAACAAGCTTCTAAAGACTCCGAACCCCAAACCTTAATCCTTGAACCCTAATCCTGAATCCGGTGGCGCTATTTTTCCGTATTATGTTTCCGTTGTTGTTTTTCTTTTTGCGTATTGTTTTTCCGTTTTTCGTTGTATTTTTTCCGGTTCCTCTTGCTCTAGCTAAGCAAGAACACAGAGTTTGGATGGCAAAAGCGTCCTTTTGGCCTGAAAGAACATTTGGATGATAAGCGGACTCTTATGCTGAAAGTCGGTGTTCAGCTTGTGCGGTCGATCAAGAGCTGCTACAGCGGCAGACGTGGTGTCAGAGCTTTTGACGGGCTGTGCTCCGGATGGGTTTTGTTCACATTGAAGACGGTTGGAACTTTCCATCACCCGCGTTCTCTGAAGGAGCTTGTGTGGAACTGTCGGAAAATTACGGGAAGTGTCATTGTCTGTCGTCGGTGCATCATTCCGTCTTCTTTTTTGTCCACTGTAATTGCATGTGCTCATAAGAGCCGATTCCCCCAAAAGGCGTGCAGATGCAAACTTGTGCTGTCGATATGGTTCTTCGTTGTGCTTGGATGTACACTTGCTGTTTTGCTTGATCTTCTTGCTCAAGTAAGAAGCAAGCAGGCTAGGTAGCCGCACGCAAGCAAGCGAGCAAGCAAGCAAGCAAGAACACCCACAAGAGCGCAACCAAGCAAGCAATCAAGCAAGCAAGCAAACAAGCAAACAGCCAAGCAGGCAAGAAAGCAAGCAAGCTTGGAATAGGAGAGAAAGAGCAGCATGTTCATGATTCTCATGATGTTCAGCATCTCTCATCAGTTTCATGTTTTGCCAGTATTTTTTCTTGATTATTCATCATTTGCATGATTTTTCATGATTGTTCAAAGATTTTCATGAATTTCCATCATTTTCCATGATTGTTCTTGATTTTCCATCACTTCCCATGAGTTTTCATGATTTTCAACAGTTTCATGATTGTTCATCATGTTTTATCTAGATTTTCATGATCTTCCATTATTTTTCTTGATTTTTCGTTATTTAATTTGCATGATTTTCATGTTTTTTCAAGATTTTCATGACTTTTCATCAAATTCCATCATTTTCATGATTTTTCATAGATTTCATGACTGTTCATCATGTTTCATCAAGTTTCGCATGATTTTTCAATATTTTCACGATTTTTCATTATTTGCATGGTTCTTCATGTTTTTCTCATAATTTTCATTGATTTTTCATGATTTTCCATGACTTTCATAATTTTCATGATTGTTCATCATTTTCATGATTTTGTTCATTTTTCATGAATCTCCTGGTGTTTCCTGATTTTCATTGTTTTTAATTATCAATTATTACCAAGTCTTTTCTACCTAAGAGCAGGAATACGAACCGGATATATATATATATAAAACACACACACACAAACAACACACCGAAATAACATACGGAAAAAACCTTGACACCGATCCTTAAATCCTTAACCCTGTGAAGGTAGAGGTAAGCCATGGTAGGCCCTCGCATCCTAACCCCTGACCCTTTTGAATCCCAGGGTTTAGGGTTGGGGGTTTAGGGTTTAGGGTTTCGGCTTGAAGGTTTTTCAATCCCAGACTCCGAATTTAGAGCCTGGACCCTGAACCGGCCGTAAACCCCCAAGCCTAGTCCCAAAACCTTCCGTCCTACTCTTTACATCCCCCTCCATCACCATAGCAGTTTCCATTTGGTTCTCCATGCCCCCAAAATGACCCTATATGTGTGTTTCTCAAAATTTTGGGCCCCTTCAGTCATAGGTTATATTACGGCACCTAAAATTTAGCGGTACCAAAATGGGACCCTCATTTTGGGAACTACGCATATATACCCTATTGCAAAGCAGTAGCTTCCATTTTCTTTTCCATTATCCCTATATTACGCTTTCTTCCCTTATTCCTGAATTTAGAGACCCACCCCTATGGATTTACCCCTAAGCTCTTGTGAGCCAACCCAGCACTCCTTACTAAGGAGCGGCCGAATCTCTACGGTTCCGAGGTCCCAGTCCTAACACCGGCACAGGCGGGGGCACCCACAGTTTTGGGATTTAGGGTTTTAGGGTAAGGTTTTTTCATGGAATTCCTCTAGTAAGGGTTTTTTTCTCACCACCCCCCTGTACGGGCTTAGGGTTCAGGGTTTAGGCTACCATCTTGCGGGTTACCTCAGAAAAAAATATTCTTAGTTGTCGTAAGTCAAGCCTACACAAGCCTATGTAATAGGGAGCCTGACAGGGGTAGAAAGGAGGGTGGTGGTGGTTAGGTAATCCATGGCCGCAAGGTTTGTCTCACTGTTGTCTTTGCAGGTTTTTTGGGTGGGTGTCGAGTGTAGGGTTCAGGGTTTTGAGTTTAATAGTTATGATTATGTGAGGACTACTTTAGTGAAGGGTCCATGTTTGCAGGGGAGCTTTCCTGTACGACGTGGGTCCTAAGGGTTCTATTTGGTGCTATCCAGAGTCCTAAGAACCAGTTGAAAGAGTAAGTATCATTGTTTCTACCAGTTTTCCAGTGGACTTAGACCTTTGCGGGGAGGGAAACCTAAGCCCTAAGGCCTAAACCCTAAATCCTAAACCCTAAAGCGCCAAAGCTCTCTTTGAGGATGCTGAGATGATTCGCCAGAGCGGCGGGGTCCCACTGGAAGTGAGCCTGGAGCCGGGTGCTCGGAGGGTTTAGGGTTTGTGGTTTAGGGTTTAGGGCTTCAGGTTTGGGTTTTAGGGTTTAAGGTTTAGAACATAGGGTTTAGGGTGGGGTTATATAAGGATATTTAGGGTTATAACATAGGGTTGTATAGGGATAATGGGAAAGAAAATGGAAACTACTACATTATAAATTTTGTCATACAGGGGGTATAATACAGGATTATAAGTTATATCGGATAGACAATAGTGCTATGTAGAGATAATGGAAAAGAACATGGAAACTTCTATCTCGGGTTTTAGGGAGTCTAAGCTAAGGGGACATAGGGAGATTACAGGATTCACCTAGGGATTGGATTGTGTGGGCTGCGTGGGAAGAATTTTGAGAAGAACTAAATGTTATTTTCTTGTTTGATTTAGGGTCTGGAATCTTGGGGGGTGGTGGGTGTGGATGTGGATGTGCAGCCTTCTTTTCTATTGATGTGCAGACATGAAAGAACTCAAAATCTTCATCTTCATGGAATGGCTCGAGGATTTTCCTGCTTTTTGAACCCAGCGCTTCAACCACCGCCCCCCCCAACCATGAGCTCCAGCCGCCAACCACCGAAGACAACAACCTTTATATCATGGGTTTGCCGACTACCCCCCCCCTAACTTCCTCTGGATGTAATTTGTTTAGGGATTGTAGAACTTTCTAAAGTGAATCATCGGCTAACCTAGGGGGAGGGATAGTATGGGGGGAAAACCCATTATTCATCATAAGACCTACGCATATGGTCTGCGTGACAACGGGATACTTTGCTCCCATGGACTTGCGAAACGGATTTGTATTATTGAGTAATGCCCCACCCAGAGACAGCTCAAGTTAGATACAGCCCCTCATACACTAGAGATCGATATTAGGGCAGCACTCAACTGATACTTGAACTTGAAGCTCAAATTGACCTTAAAACCCAAACCCCAAACCCCAAACCCTAAATCCCAAACCCTAAAGCCCCTAAACCTTGAACCCTAAACCCTAAACCCCAAGCCCTAAAGCCCCTAAACCTTCAACTCTTCAGAGGAATTGTCTCATACGGCCGCTTCGAATCCAGTCGCAGTGGCGTGGACCTCCAGATGCTGTGAGGTTGCTCAAGACGGTGCAAGGGTTCAGGGTCTAGGGTTGGGGACCGGGGATTATATAGGAATTTTAGGGTTATATAAAGATAATGGAAAATAGAACAGAAACTGCTATTTAGGGTTTAGGGATTAGGGTTCAGGATTCAGGGTTTAGGGTTTAGGGCTTAGGGTATTGAAGGTTTAGGGGTTTTGTGTTGTAGGGGTTCAGGGTATAGGGTGCCCCGGGAAATTGGCAGGAGCATTGTAGCACGGACAGGAATTGACGAGAACTTCGAGCAAGTCGCATATGAAGCCACACATATGAAGCCCTAGGGATATACAAGGGGGTCATGTGGGGATTGCAGCAGTAGCTTCCATTTTCTTTTCCATTATTATCATTATTATCTCTATTATTACTATTATTATTACTACTTGTACTAGTATTGGGTAAGGGTGTCGAAGTTTCTGTGTCTTGTTCTCGTTCAACATCATATGCTCCATGAACAAATGAACAATGCTCCCTGGGAGCATTTGACCACTCACCAGAATATCCTGAGACAACGAAGGTCCTATCAAGTCCGATTGGACCTATGTTATTTTTGTTTGGATGCGAGCGGTCCCATGCGTGCCTAAACCCTCAGCCATGAAACCCGAAACTGCAAAACGTACACTCCAAGCCTTAAACCATAAGCCCTACAGCCCATAGCCTAATTCCCAAAACGCCACACCTTAGACCTTAAACTAGAGGTTTTCTATCTGCCATGAATTCGTTTGAGTTGATCTCGAAGATGAGGTTTACAGGTTTTGTGTATATTTGAAGGGTAATAGCGAACAACATGTTCATGTTTGACGATTAGATGGGAATTTTTGTTTGTTGTAGCTTTAGCCGGGCGATGACGCCACAAGTGCTAAACCTTTACCAGAGGAGGCAAACCCTGACAATCTTCTCTCCCCCTAATAATAAGCCCCCCCATGCCCCTGATTGAGAATGATTCCCCTAATGCATGATCCTGCTATCTCAGCGGGGTTTACTGTCATAGGGGTGTGGAGTTAGTTTCTGCGGGAGAGGATAGCTTGATAACCCCAATCAACTACAATGTCAATTACGCAATTTCGCCAATCTCTACATGCCCTAAACCCTAAACCCCTAAGCCCCTAAACCCCAAACTCCTAAAGCCAAAGCCCTAAACCCTAGGCATCTGGATTTCCAATTGCGAACTTTGAAGTCTGAGACTGTTCCTGGACCCTGTAGTCCCCCTTAAGTAGATAGAATATGGGGTATATCATTGGGGTTATTTAGGGATAATGGAAAAGAACATGGAAGCTACCATAATGGGTTTTATAGGGTATAGAAGATGGGGTATATGCGGATCTTATTATAATATACCCGAAGCCATATTCTATCTACTTAAGGAGGACTATAGACCCTGAACTTGCGGGTGGTTAGCAAGAAATCAAAGAATGGGATAGAAAGACTGTTGTTGGGATGTACTCCTTTATTCCGTACTGGCCACCAGTAAGGATACCTTTATGCCCTTCACTGCATCTTGAAGCTTGGCCTGAACCTATAGTAACTCCAACTTCCTAGCATGTATGCGAAATGGATCAAGAAATCCCTGTAGTCCTTATCACGAGCAAACAGTACCTCCTAAAATTGTGGGTTCCCATTTCTTTTCCATCCCTCCTTGACCAACTTGCTTGCTTTATCTGTTCTCCTAACAACACCCCTGCACTGACCCCATTAGCTCTAGTTGTCCTTAACCTAGGGCGTTGGGTTGTACAGGGGTGGTAGCAGGGCAATCCATAATGACTATAAGTCCCCTAAACCCTAAACCCTAATACCCTGTACCCTAAACCCTAACAAAAACAGCCCTAAGTCTCCTCAGGGTGGACATGGCGGTGGTGCGAAAGTTAGCCAATGCCTGAGGACTGCTGGGAAACCCCTTTATAAGCCTCCTAAGTCCGAGAGCGGTGTTATGATGTTTAGGGTTTACGGTTCAAGGTTAGAAGTTATCATGTTCAGGGCTTAGGGTTCAGGGTTAGAAGTATTTAGGCTCAAGTTACCCCAAACAATAAACTGCAAGCATTGAAGAACCTTCAATGGAGCTCTGTCAGCTGCTGATGTTACAATGCATGTAGATCTCCGGCCGGGAAAAGAGGTCGTGTTGTTAACATTTGTTTTGGCCAGTGTATACGCTAGGGCTCTTGAGGAGTTTTGGTGAGGGCATACATATACATATATATGGTAGTTTCCTAAAATTAGGACCCCAATATAGACCCCAATATACTATAATCCTTAATATGGGGACCCCCAAAAAGGTACCCCCAATTTTGGGAAACCCCCATATATATATGGTGTCCATTTGAGGAGACAGCTAACCTAAACTTCATGGGACTTTTTTCAGGTTTAGGGAGGTAATGAGCATGCAGAAATATCGATTTCTGGTAAGATCTTCGCACAGTTTAGGTGGCATGTAAGGGCAATCCACAAAAAAACGCAGGAAAGACACCCATGATATTTATTGCCCCACATGACCCATAACCTGTTCAAAACCCTGTGTAATCCCGAAGTAACATTATATAACCTTTATAGAGCAGAGTCTTTGTATAACTTGATACCATCCTTTCTTGGGTTGGAGTAGTGAATCAGATGTTTCATTTTGAGTGGGCGTTAAGCGAGGATGTGTGCAAAGTAGAAGGTAGCTTCAGGTTTCATACATACAATGACCTACTTGCTGTTAGTCGAGAGTGCATCGATGAATCCCCTGGTAGTCCTTGTAAAATCCTCAAACATAAACCCTAACTTCCATTCCTGCATTACCTCCGAACAACCTGCAAGATACTGCTTGCACAGACCAAGGCTGGGATAGGTCTAGTTTCTTTCGGCAGGCCCTACAAGGCTCTTAAAACTTAGGCTGCGGGTTTAGGGTTTAGAGTTCAGGCTTAATTTTCAAAGAGTTTCAAACAATTCTGTGGAAGCACAGTTTGGCAATGCGGACCTGAAATAGTTTTCAGGCTTTTCCTCCCTTTCGTAAGTTTCGAGGAAATATGGTGTTTTCAAGTTTGAGCCTGTGAAGGGTTTTTCAGGTCTGAATTCTTGGGGCCCCTCCATCAAATTCCTGGGCCCAAACCTGCACAGGTAGGAAGCCGGGATGCTTTCAACCATTAAGCCTAATAACCCTCTCGCCCTGAAACACGCCCACTCCCCTTAAATTGAATGTGCCAACCCAATATGAAGGCGTTTATGTAACAATGCACTGAGGCCTAAGCCGTTTGAGGCGCATCTAACTGTACTGTAAGCCCCAAACCTGAAACCCTGTAGTCCAAGCTTCCATTTCAAAACCCAGTTTCCTGTCCATCTGATCCTCCTTTTCCGGGATAGTATCTTTCATTTCGTAAGCTTCATATTCCTATACCTCCCCATGTACCCCCTACATCCAGCTTCGGCCCTAAACCTTAAACCCTAAACTCGAATACGAGGTCTTCACACACGACCTACCCCGGCACTTTAAGCTGCACCGGCCTCGTTCTGGGCATTTTGAGAAGGTCTCCGCAAAGGTGTTCAAACCAGATATCCCATATTACTGAGATTTGGGTGACATCCTTGCCACTGTGTATAGTCCCCCTTAAGTAGATAGAATATGGCTTTGGGTATATTATGAGAAGATCCCCATCTATCCCATGTTCTATATCCGATATAACCACACAATAGTAGTTTTCGTTTTCTTTTCCATTATCCCCATATAATCCCAATATACCCCTAGTGTATTTTTTTTTTTTTTTTTTTTTGGTTTTTGGTGTGTTCATGCTAATTATCCTTAGCATTGTTTAACCGCGGTAGACGAATAGCTCCTTGAACACAGGCCCCAGGCCATGCATGTCTTGCCCCAGCAACGGTGCGTTTCCCGCAACAGTCTCTTTTTGTTTTCCGTTTTGCGGCTGCAATTCATTGTGTTTACACAAAACATGCTCGCGCTCAACAAGGCCCAGAGGGACGTCGCATGGAAACACAAAACCTTCACAGTTAATAAGCAAGACCGCGGACATAGGAAGAAACCACACACGGTATCACACACGGTGCTAGATTTCTTCCTAAAACTGACCCCGCTCCCCCGCGTCCGCTTAGACCAATAATACGAAGTAGGGACGTCCGTTCCCCACCCCAAAAACAAGAGATACGAGGGGTGGGCAATCACGTCCAGTGCCGGGGCGATAAATGTAGCACGGGCGATGCATGTAGCAGCTGGGACTCACAGTTGGAGGCTTTTGCGCGGACCATGGGGTGGGAAAGGTGGACGGACCGCACAATGAATGCCGACAGCTGGGAAAATCATTTTGCTGCTTTCCTCGCGTTGGTACAGCAATGATGTCCGGGTTCATGGTGTCAACTAGTTGTCATTTTAAGATGCGAGCACTACAATGTCACTTGCCGTTTTGACTGTTTGCCTGAGGGGCTGCCTATCAGATCCTACCAGCAGCAGTTGGAGACGCAATGAAATCTTGGCTACACAGGACAATGCTCGTGTGACAGGTGGCGTAAGGTTGGGAAATGATCGGGGAGGGGGCGGGGGGGTGCCATCATTTTCCGTCGTGTTCTCCAAGAGATGCACGGCCAAAAGCTGGGGATGGGAAATGATTGCACAAGAGGGGGGTTGTGCAATCATTTCACCATCCTGCATCTTTCTCGAAAAACGAGCGGGGGCACACCCACACAAACCCCTTCTCAGACCCCGAATGAGGTCTTGGGTGGACGGGGGTGGGGTTTGGAAATGATTGCGAGCGGGGAGGTTGTGCAGCCATTCGTCCCTGTTGTGTTTGCCCGCGTCCCTCCAAGTGCCTGTGGCGCGACCGGCTGCAGCTGTTGACGCCCAGCAACTTGGCAGCCTTTTGGTTTGCTTTGTTTTGTTTCCACTCTTGTTTCGTTTCATTCGTCAGACATCCTGTTCCTTGGTTGTACAATGATTGAAATGTTTCATACTTCCTGTTGAGCACGAGAATGGGATGTTCTTTTTTGAGTCGCCACCTACGTGGGTGGGGAATTGGCCGTTGCGACTCATGTGACACGAAGTGGTGTCAACTACGAATGGCATGAGGAATGGGCCACATGAGTTGATTTCCCGACCGGCCCAGAACTCGAAGAGCTCATAGCTAAGTCCTCATAGCTCGTCGCTCGAGCAACCGAAGGTATGACAAACAGCGGCAGAGCAATCGCAGACCGAGAACGGGATTCGGACACATGGGCATGACACCTGTTTCACGATGTCAAATCAAGCGTGATGCCATTTGGCAGCGCATTGAGGGCACAAGCTCTTCGACAGACCAAAATCTACAACAAACGAATCAAGAACCTGGCTTCGGCCAAATGGTCGGAAAAGAAACTACGCTGCACCGCGGCATGGGAAAGGAAACGAAATCGCCCATGCTTTGCATCCACAAGGCGTGCCTAGTAGCAGCGCCCCTGTTCACCTGTTTGAACGAGTTGGATAAATCTAAAGAAATTATCGAGCTTGGCGTGCCCGCGCGCCAGGATTTGTCGATCACCACCGTGTTGGCTGTTATCAATTGTTCTTCAATACGCCGACCTTGTCTGAAACTATGTTGCTTTCTGGCTATGCAAGGTCAAACATAGATTCGACATAAGTGTCATACGACCAAGCAACACATACGAAAAGGTGTGTTACATTGAACGACTGTTGGCGCCCGGGCGGAGGTCTGAAACAATCTTGGCGGTCGATTTGTTGCCATCATCTTGAACATAGTTTCGTGCCAAGCGTCAAGAACAGCGCCCGCTGCCATATTGGCGATGGACGCTGCCGACAAGCTTCCATGAGCACGCATGAGCATCTTGTACGTAAAAACTTCCTCAGCTCCCTGCTTTGCAAAGCTCGTACTTTTTGGCGAGGACGCGGTCGAATTTGGAATGTCAACTGCCTCCCATCTGCAAGCTTCAGCCACCCGGCGGTAAGCGCGCAAATCACGCAAGAGCTGCGACGGAGTGAAACGCAGCGGATTTGCAGCGCAAATGCCATGAGCCCTTCCTGCCTCCAGTAAGTTGTCCTCGATATCAGGTATGTGATCCGTGCTGTTTGCAGCTGCCGCTGGTACGGTTCTAAATTGACAAGTCTCCAATGTTTGAGCCGTTTGAGCCCATTGACTTGGCCGTCCCATGACATTCGACTTTTCTGCAATCAAGCGAAGCAATCCCAGCGCAGAGCCAAGTCCAGGTCGCGCGCTCTGGGCAGGCTATGGCGGCTATGCCATGAGGCTGGCAGATGGCGGAGCAGCAGTGGAGTCTGCAAGCAAATCGTTGAAGAAAGGCGACTCTCCTTCAACGTTGGCGGCGCCAGCGAGACAAATCTAGAGGACGGGAGGCTGGCAGCGAAAGAACGCGCCGCGGCAAATGACAAAACGGCTGGAAAAACGAAAAGGTGAATACTTGCGGCGGCTAGGAGCCCATGTCAAATCAACAGTGCCGCACCACAAATATGCGTTCAATGCCGGCATGTGCGTCCAACAACACGCCAAGTCCGTCGACAAGCAACATGCAAAAAAAATTAAATTTGACGTGACAAAGTTTAGCGTGTTTTCTAAATTCACAACAGAAGCATGGATTTCTTGCACTGCTTGCAGGGCTGAGCGCCTCAATGTCTGAACGTGGCTTTTTGTTCATATGGTACTTGAGGAAGGACGTGTTGTCCGGTATCTTCAGGCTGCCCCGCTTGCAGTGGAAATTGCAATTCATGGCGACGTGCTCGGCATAGCATGTTCACGGCGGTCATGCCATTTGTGGAAACCTTGGATGTTGTGACCGTCGCACTACGCAGAGGCCGGACTGCTTGACACAATCATGGGGACAACGAAAAATCGGTGGTTGCAGTTTGGAACATGCCATTGTAATCCCGGCTTTTAAGTTGCCCGCATGGCTTTGAACCATACGAGTAGCTTCGCAAAGGAAAACAGGCAACATGGATGCGGCATGCGCTTTGGGGGCGTGGAGGTTTTTCTTTGGTGATGTAGCTGGCACGCTCGAATTCGCACGACAAGATAAAGCTTGCGAAGACAGGCCGGGCTTTCTAACAAGGTGGCTGGCCCAGTTGGTTGGGCCGTGCAGCACGGTGAGGGCGCGTGCAGGCTGCCGATGTATGGCGCCTACAGCAGCCGTGGCGGAAGACGGCTGGCCTCCACCGGCAGCATCCCATGGGCGTCGGCCTAGAGTTCTTGAAGCTGGGGGGCCAAGACATTTCCAGCAGAAAGCGCTCGTTGAGTGGCAACGGCCAGCAGCGCAGCCCGATAGGCGACCCAGGCGACCCACGTTCCTGGGTTGATTTGGGTTGCTGTTTTGATGTTCTGTGATTTTGTCCTGGCATCACCGGTTCTCCGGCTTCGCATTATGAGAGGCAAGGAGGCGGAAAAGAAGTGACATGGCAGAAGATGAACCCTGAGACGCCTCCAGCGGTTGTTCTTTGATCCATGCCCGAATCGTCCATTATCTGCCTTAGCTTGATCATTTTTGATCATATATTTGATAGCTTTGTTTCATCTTGTTTCGCCCCGTCATTGCGTGCCGTGATGGGCGCATCCGACTGTGGTTGTAGGTTTCGAGAGGAAAAACACAACATTGTGGGGTGGAAACTATACATGACACACACGTTTTTCCGACTTCATACACACCATTATATGGAGAACTGGGGATATATCGAATGTTGGATTCATGTTTTGGGGGTGAATTTCCTGAGTGAGCCACCTCGGCTTCACGTCAACGGCTCGCATGCCCTGATGGTGTTGGCAATGGCGGCGAAGTTCCGCCTCATGAGTCCTTGCTTGCGTTGGTTGCCCGTGCCCCGTTGAGACGAACAATGTCTGTCTGAAAACCTTCAGTGAACCAAAGCCGCAACCTCCACAGGCGGATGGCGGATGGGTGGCCGCCCCAGGTCGTGTTGACACCGTCTCTGTAGGATTATGCAGGAAGGTCGAAGCCTGGAGAAGGAGAAACGGACCCTCAATGATGTTCGCCCACGTGGGCAGCATCATCAGCATCATTTGAGGATGTTTGAGGGTTGGACTGGCCACACGGTCGGTGCCCGGTACATGGACACTGCAGTTGTCACCCACACGCGCCAATCGCTTGTCGTTGGGTTGCAGTTGCGCTGCGCCTGTCCAAACCGAATGCGTCTCCGCCTCGGAAAAGCAATGCGCATGGCAGATTTTGATGCCGGCCGCTTTGCCTAGAGCCGTTGATATGCGCTTACCAGCTGCATGCTGTGCGGTGACAAAGCGGTGGCTGCACAAGCTCGTTGCTGTTGCCAGAACTCCGCCTTTCTTGTCGCCTTTGGACTTCCCCTGTGTTGCATCGGCTGTTGGCCTCTTCTGTCCCAGTGCAGTGCTGAGGCTTCGTAAAAACAAAGAGGGTGCCTTGCTGCAGCGCCCACAAGCGACATCAAACGCTGCTGATACATTCGGCCATTGGTGTGCGCGCATAACAGTCACAGTATGCAAGAGTACTTCGAGCTTGATCATACCTTTCTGTGCGCCCCGCCTCGTGCACCGTCGCCGTAAGGAACAAATGCTTGCACAAGTCGCGTGCGCTGCTTGACGCCACGTCAACTCATCATACCGCTAGCGAGGTTCATTGTCGCGCAACTACATGCGCGGTGTACCAACGAGAGTGCCTCAGACATCTTTCAGCCTTCCACCTCCTTGTACGTTTCTTGTTTTGGACTCTGGGACGGGCTGCAGTCGCTGATGGACTGGTCCGGATAATGCTTGGGCGTTGTGTTGGTCCGGACATCTAAGCCAAACTGGAACTGACACAGTTCAATGATTCAAGATAACCTACTTCCACTCACGGTTAAGCAATATGAGAATCAAGGGCAATACTGGAAGCAGCAGCAGCAGCAGGAGCACCACCACCAGGAGGCAACAGCAGTACCAGCCACAACGACAAAGACCATGAAACAGCTACCATGCTGCTACTGCTAAATCCTAGTGCTACAGCTGCTACTATGACTACGACGACAATAAAAACCCTAAACTATGAACCCTAAGTTTTGCCAGACGTCATCCCTGCCTTGTGCCCGGGAAGCCCTGGTGAAGTTGGCAAGGATCGCCGCTTGCTCCTTTCGGAAATCCTGGTTTAACAACTAGTAAGAATCATCCGACTATCTATGGGGTTTAAGGTTGAAGGGTTTGAGGGTTTAGGGTTTAAGGGGTTAGGGTTAGCGTCTGATTTTGTTTCTAAGGTCAGGAGTATGGGCCCCTAATATCGGCCCTTAGCCGTTTAAGGGGGGTTCTAGGGTAGGGACCCGTAGGGGTACATGTAGGGTATACGGTATATAGTAGGTATATAAGGATCCCAGGATAAAGGGCCCGTACTAGGAGCCCGTGCTTCGAACCTTAGGTTAACAAGGGGGTTTGGTAGCTTCAACCCAAGTTATTATCGACAAATGCCGGCTCTGGGGATTCTACTTCTGGGTTGGGGTTCCCAAGACCCCTTTAAAAGAGTTTCCTGCAGAGCTTATAGGATCACTGCGTGCTGAAAGGGTTGCGTGCTTGTTCAGCGAAGACGATCATCAACATTCGCAATTATTCATCGCTGCTAATAGCAGCTCGACCATCTCGCTACGGACGCTGAGTAGTATTCTCACGGCTTTTTCGTTCCACACTGTTGTCAAGCTTCTGAGGATTAACACGTTTCCATGTGAGCATTGTCTTGAGTGGTTGAACCATCATGTAACTTAATCTCCCTGGTGCTTAGGAGGGAATGGCGGAATTGATCCCTATAGTAGTCGCTATGCAATCCCTTAGAATAATCCCTATAATCCATTCCCTCTTTCCCTCCTAAGCACCAGGGAGTAATGTTCTTCTGAAAAAGAATACTTTGCAGAAAAGGCGGAGATACCCTTCTTCTATGAGGGGCTTTTACACCTATAGGGTATTTTCCAGGGACCCCAATATAGACCCCAAAATGCTTTAATTGTTAAACTAGGGGACCCCCCAAAACCCTAAGCCCCAATCCCTAAACCCAACAAATCTTTACAGAACCCTTATATAACCCTTGCATACTCCCCATAACCGTTTCAAGGTGCCCCCAATTTTAGAAGTCCCCATAGTATCCGCATTAAGATACCCCTCATATTATGTCACAATGCACAATGCACCTGAGCCCTAGACTTAATTTGTAGCATATCCCTTAATAGGTCCCCCCCAAAACCCTATATATTCCCCTACAGGTCCCCCTGCATAAATTTAGTCCGCAGCACACCTGAGGACCACTGAGCCAGCCACCCTGTGCGGCTCTGGGCATCTTGTTGAACTCCCGGCTTGCTCCTAAGAGTCTAAGACTTTAAGAGCTACTTAAGGTTTAGGGTATTTTAGGGTTTAGGGTTTAGGGGCTCACCAGCAGTTCTATGAGTAACTATGGCTTTAGGAATGGTAGGCTGTAAAGTTGTAAAGGTTATGGTCAATTTGGGGATACTTTAAGACTTCAGGAACTGCAAAATGGTGGGGGGAGCCCAAATTCTTTTGGCAAGAAGCCCCCACATATCCCAGAAGCAGATGCGATTCTGGTTTCGTGCTGCCTGTAACTACGAGGGTCAGGGGCCTAGAAAGTCGGCTAGTAACCCTTTAGCTAATATGGTTAGTAACCCCAGTTATCCTCATCCTTAACCGTCTTATGTCTCCTTCACTAGACCCTAAACCCTCCTCCCCTGACCCTCCAAGTAAGTAGCGCCTGAAGCATGGACTCCTTTCAAAAAGGTAAGTAACAGGACACACAAAGAATTCCTCCACCTTGGGCAAACATCGCAAGCCCTGACACTAAGTCCCCGTAGCCATGAAATCCTTTTATTAACCCAACCTCCGTTTGATTCAGTTTTGTTCATGTGAGGTTCCGCAATTGCAAGCTCTTAGACCTCTCAACTCTAAAGCCTGAATGATACTGTAGCTTCCATTTCCTCTCCATTCTCCCTATCTCCCTAGAAAACCCAATATGCCCTTGCGTACTGTACGGTCCCTGCACATCCCTTGAAGAAACCGAAACGGAAATGTATCGGCCGAGCATCGGCGTCGTCGGCCGCAAATCTGGCGCCTGGGCCAATGGCTGGGTTTGCGGCAGGATAGGATTTAGGATTTGGGGTTCAGGGCTTATGCCTTTTGAGGGTGTACTTCGGGTTGGAAGGCTAGGGCTTAGGGTGTGGGTTGGAACGTTAAAAGGTACAGGGATATAGAGGGCATGGAAAACAAAACGGAAGCTACTAAGGGGCTAGATTAATCGAGAATCAGAAGGAAAAGAAGAAGAACAATACTGGAAACTGTGCTAGATGGGAACATTTTGAGAAGTACCGATTTTGATGCCGCCCCTACTCCTCGAGAGCTAGATAGTCCATAAGGATATGCAAGTACATGAAGCCAGTAACATTGCCTCTTGCTGAAGACTGTCTGTGAGTGGAAAGTCTACAAATTATGGGTAGGGTTTTCAGGACAATGCGGCTTGGATCCAAACCTGACGCACTAATTTGCATAGACCCGTAGTACATCTAGCATACCATGCAACAGCGCGATTAGTTCAGGTCTTGAGCTTGAGAGGTCACAAAAGGGGACCACATGCCGCGAGCGTTAGCTACACCTACCAGTCTGCTTACGTGCTGCCGCTGTGTCTTCCTTACTGTCGACAGCTCACAGCTCAGAAATTCTACGACTGCAATCCCCTAAGACCTCTAATACAAACCATAGTTTTTAGGAGCTCCTTGGGGTCGTGCTACAACACAACTTAAAAAACATTTCCTAACGGGAAAGGAGTTCAACTTCAGCTCGGAGCGGATGAAAAGAATGGCAGCAGCATGAGAAGCCAAGAAAACTTTACGAACAAGTACTGCCTTCTACAAGGCCTTTTAGGCACATTGGGAAAAACATATACTTTTTGGTCATATACTAGGACCCAGAGGCCCCAAAAGCAAAAATAACTATGCCGCTGAACAACCTAGTCTATTATTGTTCTTAGTCACAAGTGCCAGTGGTTTTTTATATGATCCCCTGAGACCTTCAATCAACATGGTATTCCATGTGCAAAATCATCTACACCCCTGAAGTGCTGGCGCCATTGCTTCAGGAGCATCAAGACCCACACTAAACCTGGTAGAATACCCTAACTAGCTAACTAGCTGACTTTGGACCACCTTCCGTGAACCCTAAACCCTGGTCTGATAGATGTTCCAATGATTTTCGCCCCTGCGATCAGGCCATTCTTCAAGAATCCAATGTGTATCCTTGCGTGATCCTAAATAAGGACTCGTATGATTTCCTTATAACTTATAACCCGCTGAGAAACACTGGTGTCCCTATACTTCGAGAGGCTCCACGCTAAGTTCCAAACCCTACTTGTGCCTTCAACGCCCGAAAAAAGACCCCACCCTGGACTGTAAACCGGCCTCATCCTCGAAACCTAAAACTCTGTATAGCAGTTGTTGTAGATAGGGGTCCTCAGTATAAACCCAAAACTACTATAATCCTTATTATAGGTACCCCCAAAACGGGTAAAGGATCGCCCAATTTGGCGCAAACCCCGTATCCAAAAGACCTGCTGAGGGCGTTGTTCGTGAGAAGCACCCTCATGACGGCGCCGGATGAGGCCGACACCGATTGCCGCCGCTGGGAGGAACGACCAGGGGAGCCTCCATGGCAATAACTAGAGGTTTAGGATTTAGGGTTGAGGGCAGCATAGGCTATTTTTGATTTATGCGTCACTTTTCTGCGTAGCAGCGAAGGCCATTACTGACCGGGCGAGTCCTGCTAGCATGAGTTTAGGGCACGGGGTTCAGGGTTCAGGGGCCTATGTCAAGAGAACCGCGAGAATCATGTGGAAAATCAAAAGGAAAGTGATGGAGGCTGGGTTATGTAAAGGTTTGTAGTGGGGGCCTCTTCAATTGGAATAGGGCTTTGGCGTTTATCCCACATTTCTGTAAAGATTACTAGGGAATGATGGTCATTACAGAGGCTTCTGAGGACTCTTTAGATTGTGGGATGCTGCAAGAAGGGCTTGGTTGGGGCGGGCGGTGATCTTGGGGTTTGGCCTGGGGTTAGCTTGATTTTCGGGGCTCAGGGGCTTGGGGCTTTGCATAGCTCAGGTTGAGGGTTTGCAGGGGAGTATGCCTGTGCGATGGGTTGAGTGCTGAGTGTTTTGCTGGAGGCTAAGGGTTAGTGTATCTAAGCATCCAGCACGGACAAGGGCTGTCTTCAGTACCTAAGCCCTCCAAAATATGTAAAATAATGGCCGTAAACCCAGAATAACAGCCCTAAAGGCCATTATTTCACATACTTTTGGGTTTAGGTAGAGACTATATGGAACTCTTTTTAGCAACGAGTGGCTGGACACTCCCAGGTTGGAACCCTGTAAGACAGCCTCAAAGCTTGAAAGCTGAAGTTTTCAGGAGGTTCATGTGAGCTATAGTCTAGACTCCTTTAAGGGGGATATATAGGGGATTATATAGGGGACTACTATAGGGATTATTGAGGGGGATACTAGGAGTTTAGACCAGGGTTCATGTGTGTGGTGATGACCAATGTCGAAACCAGTCTCCTGACAAATAGCATGCCCACATCACAATCTCCACTATTGGCTGCTAAACGCAGGGAGAGAACTTAGAAACCCACTTTCAGGTTTGCAGGGGCGCAGAATACAGAGTCGCAGTCCGCAGGTGTGATATATGCTGAATTGGCACATAAACAAAAGAGAGGCATTACTGGCCGACTTACTAGCCGAAAACACAAAACAATCTGCGCAGCTCTGGCCTTGCGAGATGCTTGGCGATTTGATCTGTCGGACCTGAACATGGCCGCATGAAAGGGTGGCTTCTCGAGGTAAGGTCCCAATACAAGAGTTTTTCAAAGTTGTGGGGCCAAGATTGTGGGGACGTAAGCTGTCTCTGGTTTCGAGAGTCGAGAGCCTCCAGCATATCCACAACTCTACTAGATGTTAGTAGGGAAGTAGGGAAGATAATCCCCATGTAATCCACGTATATATATATATATATTTATTTATTATATGGATTATAGTATTCCCTTGTTCCCTCCTAACCCCCAGTAAGCAACTGTGGCAACTCACTCACAAGCAGCTCACCAAAACAGTAAGTCGGTCAGCACCCTTCAAGGACAGAAGCCATCATCGGAAGCAGTTTCCACATGTTTTCTTCAACTTGAAATAAGAACACTTTAATATCATCGGCACCTGAGTTCCTCGTGTACCATCCTGAGGCAAGGACGCCTGCTCCACCTGGACTTGTTGGCCACCTGTGCTCGAATCTTTCTCTTGGGGAGGAGCTAGTCACAAAAGCCTACCCCAGGCCTGCCAGACCATCCAGGCGCGCGCAAACGCGACTGGGGCAAGGCCGAGGGCGTCCCTTGCAATCTGCACACTTGGCTCACGGAATGTCTGCGGCATTCATGAGCATTCCAAGGCTTGGAAACAATGCCAAGATAAGCATACAGCTCAGTATGGCGCAGAGTGTGCTTAGTAACCAGCTCCAGCAACTTTGGCAAAATGTCTTTCCAAAGCTTTCAAGGATGGCAGATTCAGTCGATGCCCCGGGCCTGGAGTGGCTGCCTTCATCGCGACCGGGCGTCGCGCCCATGATCGGCCATGCAGCTACCACATATTTGCAGAGGGGCAGTTGTTTTAGTGATGCGTTCTTCCGAGTCCACTGGCACATGGCCCTTGCCTGAATCACATCGTTGCCCAATAAGAGGGCCACTCAATGAAAAGCATCAATGCAAGTGCAGGCGCAGCCCTGTGACTATGGCATATGGCATGTGACGGAAGGTCTTCGCAAGGTGCCTCAAGTTGCTCTAACTTAGCTCCTAGCACTTTGAACGCTTAGGAGCTTGAGCCGGGCACGGGTTGACTCAGGTCAAACCTCGATTGACGTTGATGCTGCACCATCTACAGTGCTGCGTTTGCTCGCAGGAATACATTGACGCAACGCGCACGTGAATTGAAAATACAAAGGACACCAAGGACAGCGGCAAATGGACCACGTCAGCCCAACCCCACACATTGGATCTCCAAACACTGCATGAAGCGGGCATGAAGCGGGCATGGCGCTGCGAGAAACTGCAGGCTCCTTCTCACCCCATGGCCGTAGGGTTTGGGGGTCAGCGCTAGCCCTAAAACCCTAAACTTTGTGCACTTCCCCCCACGCAGTAAGAGAATGTAATCGGGATATCATTATATACAACTAGAATATAGCTACGAATATAAATACTGTCTAACTGCTGCTGGGTGTGGGCAGTACCCGACCTGAATCCCTAAACTCTGAAGATTACGGTTTGCTTCGTGACTGACTTGGGGGCGTCGCAGGGCTTGGGGTTGGGTGCAAGGGAATAACAAACAGAGAGGCTTTGTAGCAGCGCCTGGGAAAGTTCCAAATCGAGATTCCATGTGGGCGACATGTTGCTTGGCTCAACGTGCATCACATGTGCTGACACCCTTTTGCAGCTAGGCTCTCTGAGGTCCTTGCCATCAAACAATTCGCACATGTATTTAGATTTATGCCTCTAAGCTTTCGCTCCTTGTCCTGCCTACATCCTGCTGCTATCTTCTTGTGTTACGCATCTCATGGGCACAAGCTCCATGTCCAAGCATATCTGCTGCGGCATGTCTTCATACACGAATTTGACGAGTCAGCTCTGTTTCGCCAACAGCCTATCAATGCGTTTCTTGTCTAGGGCCTGCTGTTATCCAAGCAAAGCTGTGTGCATGTCTGCAGCGGACTCAAGCCCTATGCATATCTACTTGAAAGCCCAGGAGGGGTTCAGCCGCTTGAACACAAACTCATGGTGTGCAGACGCAGTCTTCCTGGGAACTTGTCCTTCTTTCTGTCTTCTCTGCCTTCAGACTATTACTATTACTATTACTATTACTATTACTATTTTTCAGGCTTCTTGCCGCATGTCTTTGAACCCAAGACTTCTGAAAGACTTAGTGTTCCGGGCTTCCGAGCTTCTCGTTGGAGCATGCCTAAGACACAGATCTTGCCCCAGCATGCCGCAAAAGCAAAAGATCTGGAGGTTTCCCCAAATTAGGGTACCCTATTTGGGGTCCCCAGAATACAGGCACTTATATTGGGGTCCTCCTAGGGTCCTCCTATATTTGCCTATATTTGGGAAATCATCATCTCCGTACCGTTTTCATCGCATGCTGCCGTGACAGCTCTGCAGCCCTAACTGAGCGCTAACCTCTGCGGTCTGAATTCGGTACCTTGGTGTCTGATGTCAGATCTTCGGATGGACACTTCCTCTCCTGCTGTAAAGCTGCAAAATACTCGCGAATAATACAGGGGCCCACAAAATGCCTAGTATCATTTTAAAGTCTGTTTGCGGCACCCTGAAGTATGCTTCACAGGGAATTTAGAGGCATGACATCGGTATTTGCTTAGGCTTCTACAGTAGACATCACCACCAGGGAGCTATAGCTTGCAGCTTGAAAAGCTCGCATCTTCAGGTGAAGCCATAGTCTGCTTTGCACCCACGAAATTCGTCATTCTGGCCAAGTTTGACACAGCAGAGTTCACAGGATTTACTTGCGGGAGGGGGGGGGGGGGGGGNNAAAATTTGGGCTCTCATTTGGGGTTCCTACAATAAGCACTCATAATGTCGGGAGGCCCTCTTTTTCTTGAAGTATCCGTGCAGCGGTGTGTTGGCAGAGCACCTGGATGGACAGAGGCTGCAGAGACAACACTTTAGGTTCCCCAGTAAGCCCATACCTTGGGTACTACCCCCACCCA
>CAJNIZ010046515.1:0-15965 GCA_905231905.1 Symbiodinium pilosum
ACATATATACACATGCATATACATATATGTACATGTATATTATATATATATGTATATATTCCTATATATTAGGAATATTTTTATGTCTCTCTGAATATCTACATATATACTAATAAATGGTAATATCCTATGAATATGTAGATGAGCATGCATATGTATATGTATGAAGAGAGAGAGAGAGAGATATGTAGTGTTCAGGGGTTGGGGTTTGGGGGGTTTTAGGGATTCAGGGTTTCAGTCCCTTCGACGGGGTTGTCGGTGATACAGGGGTAATGTATGGGGGGTATACAATCCTGGAAATTACTATGTACATGTGTCTGGGTACATGTACAGAAATACACCTACACATACATGCAGACATCGGGCTGTGGCGTCTTTACGGCCAAAAACCGTCGGTGCTACCTGCCCAAAATACTATGGAACCCCCAGAAGCCCCTTTCAAAAGGACCATATCCTATGTGTGCCCCTTTTGGGCTTTCTTCTTTGTTAGGGGAGTCTGACTGAGAAGCTTGTCCGGATCTCAAGGCAGGACTTAGGGTTTGAGGTTTAGGGCTCAGGTTTAGGATGGGCTAGCACTTAGAGTTTAGAACTCTGGGTTTTGGGTTTGTGGGCCTAGGGTTTAAAGGTAACATGAAAAGGGACATGGGGAATTGTGCAACGTAGAGCTCTCCCTAAATGGTAGGCGCCGTGTCATGTTAGGGACACATCAATGAACCTTGACCCTTAACCCTAAAACCCAAACCTTAAACCTTAAACCCTAAACCCTAAACCCTGACGCATGAAGGAACTCTAACTCTGACAAACCTGCCAAACACCACGCTTTGAGGGTCTGATTATCTGAGGTCCGAGGTTGAGACTCGCGGTTTGGGGTTCAGGATCTCGGATTTAGGGTTTAGGGTCAGAGGGTTGTTGCAAGGACAGAATTCCTGTGATAAAGATGAAGATGCACTGAATCACGGAATTCCGTCCCACGAGGAGCGTCTAGATCGCCAACCCGTTGTGACCTCTGAGTAAGGAAAGCCACCTAAGTCCCCGTTGTCTTGTGACGCCTGCCTGCCTGCAGGACCTACAGCTTGATCCGCAAACCCTAAACCCTCCAAACGGGCTTAGGGTGTATTGTTTAGGGTTGTGAAACCTATATCCTAAAAAGCCTAGACCCGGTTTTGGGGTGTCGGCTGCGCCCTTAACCTGAGCTCAGCAAAAAAGCAAGCTTTGATCCAGTTGTGTCCTTTTGTTTCTTGTCATTACCATTGAAGGCTCCGTGGATGGACGTAATCTTGCACTCCCATATGCCCTAAACCCGGTAATTGAAGGAGTTTGTCAGTTCTAAGTGGTGCAAGATGTTCCCTAGAGGTGCAAGGACGCAAATGATGGGGTTTTAGGGCCCAAATACTATAATATGTGGAGCGTGTCGTTTCAACAGAAGCCTTAAGCAAGCTGATGTTGGCGCTGACATGTTTCCGGGTTGTGGCTTTACGGCTCTGTTGTGTGGAGCAGTTCGCACAGTCGACATAGCCCACATTTTGCAAAGCCCTCATAGCGTACCTGAGTTGAACATGGCCGGGGCAAATGCTAGTGACAAAAGATCGAATCTAGGGGCTTTAGGAGGGGTCCCTCCTAACAACCCTTGAAAAGAGCGCAGCTCCACAGAGACGTTCGCCACGCAACAAAGGCCAGGAGAAGGTATGCAGCATCAGTTCAGTCTCAACTTGCAGGCGGCCCTCATAATCAGGGGGGTCCAGCCGGATTCTCTCATCCTAAACATGATATGAACGGTATTTGGGCCCTACAGCCCTATTATTTGGGTTCTTGGACCCTCAGGGGTTTCTATGGATTGTATCACTGATGTTCCGTAACATTGCCACATAGCCTAAATCTTGCAGGATGACCTGGTAGCCGGCTATCCCATCCAACTGGATGGTTTTCTTGAGCTGCAACTGGGTTCAAGCAGAGTACAGGGTTCAGTGGTAAGTAGGGAATCAGGGAATATAGGGGGTATAATACAGGGCTATATAGGGATAGTGGAAAGAAAATGTAGACTACCATTAGGGCTGATTGTTTAGGTTCTAACTATAGTTGGGCTTTCAGGCTTGAATTAGGGTGTAGGGCGGAATGTTTAGTGGTTCTGGTTTAGGGTTTCTAGTCTAGGGCCGAGCAGGAAGGTTTCGGGTTTACGGCGGAGTGTTTAGGGCGGCGTTTGGCTTAAGTGGTGATCCTTGAAGCACTGGAAAGTTCAATGGAGAAGATAATGGGAAATGCTATGGACTCTTGGACTTTAGAGAGGTTTGTGGGGCATCAGGGCTTATGGTTTGGGGGTTAGGGTTGAGGGTTTGTGATATTTGGGGTTGAGGGCTTACGTAGGGTTTTTCTTGATTAGGATTGAGAGGCTCGTGGTAAAAGACTAGAAATACAAGCATCTGAGCAGTACACTAGAATTTTGTTTCGCATCCATTCAAAGGAGTATGAGATGGAAGCTTGCAAAACATTGATCGTGTTCTTTGAAGTCTGCATTGGCTAGTCGGCTAGGCCTGAAGAAATTTAGAAAAGGTTACTCGTTGGGTTTGAAATTTCTAGAGCTCCACGCTGGTTGTCCAGGCTCCTGTCTAGAGCACCGAGAGAACAACGCGACAGTACTCCCTAAGCACGTAGCTAGCTAATCATTAGCATCTAGCTTGAGAATTGTTGTAAATGATGTCAGACGCTGTTGTCATACTGGAGCCCAATGAGGAATATCGAGTCTTTGGACCCAGCAAGCAACCCATACCTCGATGAGGACGCATGGGTTCTGAAGTGATGAGAAAATCCCTTCCTCAGGTAGGAGCATGCTCAGGTAAAATGCAGGTTGCAACCTAAATCCCTCTATAGCTGCCTTTATTACCCTAAACCTTCATAACACCCATAGAGTTTCACAGTATAGCTGCCTAGTCTACTAATCGCAATACCAGTAATTACAGTAGCTACAACAACAGTATTCATAGTAGTCATGCTGCTGATACTAAACATCCTGCATGACTTTGATATACTACAATACCATTACCCTAAACCCTAAACCCTAAACCCTAAACCCTAAACCAACTTATTCTAAGTTCCTTAACAGCAACCCAGAAAAGGGTACTACTGGGGTAGAAGGTACTTAAGGCCCTGCAGGATTCTTGGTATCCACTGTATAAGCCCCAAATTCATCTCGGCTTCCATGTAATTTTCCATGTTCTTCTCCATTTGAGTCTCCATTATTGGGGTAATATCGCTACTAAACCCTAAACCCTAAACATACCCCTTTTAAAGGGACCTACTCCCTACTTAGCAGCTCATTTTTCATCTTCTTTTCCATTTGATTCTCCATGTCCGTGTTCCCTACTTAGCAGCTCTGACTTGCCAGAGCTTCCACGCCTGCTAGGGTTTAGGCTCCAGGGGTTTAGAGTTTAGGGGTTTAGGGGCTTAGGGTTTAGGGTTTGGGGGTTTAGGGTTTAGGGGTTTAGGATTTAGGGTTTGAAGCTTGAGGTTTAGGGTGTAACCCCTAAGCCAAAAATCCTAAACCCTTAGCCCCAAACTGTGTGATACATCCAAACCCTCACTGCACTGATAAAGAAAGAGCTTGATAAAACCAAGCCCCAAGTTGGACATTAAAAGCATGATTATAATACGGGTCCTAATTTGGGCGTTGAGGTTACCGGTTACAACAATCCTCTCTGATCTAATCCCCATAGAAGCCCGATGTCCCTTCCATTGTCCACTTCCTTCCCCATCAGATTTTTTATTACGCCCCCAAATCGCCTACACCCTAAATAGTGCGTACTATTGTGATGTATATATATAGAGATATATGAGTTGTTGTATACAAACCATAATTTAAGCCCCTGGGCCCTAAAATCCCCTTGCAACCCTTATTTGATCCTTATATCAACTGTGCACTGTAGGCCGACTCCAGATGTTCCAGACGTTCCGGAGTGCCACTTGCTGGCAAGCGGTGGCCGTACTCATCGTTAAAGTCCGATGTCCTAAAGTTTAGGACTTCCCTGAACCCAAAAATTTAGCTCTAGGAGTTTAGGAGCTCAGCAACCAAGAGTTTGGGTTATACGCTTGGGGCATTTTTGGTGTTTGGGGTTGGTGTGCTTGCATACAGAAGCCTTTCGAACGAGTTGTACAGTGTTGTGGGTTTGTGGTTCAGGGCGGTATTGTGGGTTTTAGGGTCCAGGGTGGGGTAGACTAGGGTGGACTTAGGTATGTGATGGCTTGGAAGCCATAATTCCCGCATACTCCCAGTGTGCGACCAGTTTCTAGCCCCTTCAAAGAACTGGATTTCAAATCGTCTGGCCCCTCACGCATCGAAACCCCAAGCCAGAAACCCTCTGGATCCTAAAGCCGCGAAACCCCCCATAAATCCTTTGCGCATTCGTAGCCTAAGCCCTGACTGAACCCTACACCCTAAAATCCTACACCTGATACCCTAAATCCTAAACCCTAGTCTAAGCTTGCCAAGGCAATGAGAACTCAGAGCATGGTTACAGTCACCACGCCAGCCATGCACATGTGGCAGAGCACACAGACTGCTTTGACCTTAGCTTCGGGTAATGTCGTCGCCTTAAAAAGGTTTAGGGCTTAGGGTCATGGGCATAGGGTTTAGGGTATAGGGTATAAGGTGTAGGGTGTTGCGGGGTAGGGTTTACAGGCAGACGAAAGGGCTATATAGAACACAGAGTAATGACATTTGGGTTATAGACATGTAGGGTTTATAGCAGTTCTACAGCATTCCCAGGATAGTTTAGTAGGAGCCCCGTCAATTGATGGAAGAACACCAAATGAGCAACTTGCGATTTGTGTAACAGAACTTTCAGAAGATGATCTGGGTCCGCCTTGTGCGCTGCAAGTGGCAGTGCTCGCAGCTCATGGTTTGATCAGCCACTTGTGGGGCATGTAAGGTTAGTAGAAGGAAATCTGGAGGAGAAACTGGGCTAATACAGTCGTTTACAGGGTCTTTAATGTAGAAGCCTGAAACGGTTTCAATACCGTTCCGTTGTGAAGTCACTTCTGCAGCATTCTACACCCCCAACGTCTTATTCCAATCCACGAGGCTAGTATTTTATTTGGGGATACTGTGGTACCCAATATAGAGTAAGATTATATCCTCCTTTTGGGGTATAGTACTTCATACAAGGAATGCAATCTTACTGGATTTCACCACCAAAAAAACGCTACTCATGTAGATCTCTACATATACTCAGATCCCTATATGATGTTTGTATACCCCAGTATCGGCATCGCCCTCTGATGAAGCACGGATGTGTTCGGTTTTCCTGTGACCGTGCTATTCGGATTGGCAAGGCCATCACCATGGGAGACCTGGACATAGCCACGGACATAGCCACGAGGCTCCAGGACTGCGCCTAGACCCTGAACCCTGAACCACAACCCACTAACCTTAGACCCCAAGCAAAGCTGAGCCCCCAGACCCAAGATCCCTAAACCCGAAACCCTAAATCCAGAAGGCTACTGGGCAATGACATTTGAAGATGACCGAAAGAGTCCAGGACACAGCCATGAGCACTGGCACGATGATCATGGTGTTGGCCACACCCACGAGCACAACGCTCCGGAAGGCATCTTACCAGCAGCAGTTATCAGAGGAGCCCAATGCCAGTTTTTCAGCATGATCCGTGTCATACCTCGCGACGACCCCCATCATCTCTTCATGGGGGATTGTCAAAATTATGGTCCCCTTTTGGGTCCCTATTATAATACGGGGCCTAATACGGGGCCTAATTTAGGGGACCCAAAAAGGGACCATAATCTTGACAATCCCCCTCATACTCCCCGCGTAGCCTTGGGGTACCCAAGAGTACCCTGAGTCTGGGGAGTTGATGGTAAGTCCTCATTTGGGTGGTTGTCAAAATTTGTGGTCCCTAAATATTAGGTGCTGCACTAGAATAGGGACCCAAAAAGGAACCATAATTTTGACAACCACCCATTTATGATTTGAGATGTGTTCTCTGGGTTTGGTCTTTGGCCAGTAAGAATTGTGGCTGTTCAAAAGGGCAGGCTTTCGGGTTTAGGTCTTCGGGTCGGTGCCAGAAAAGTGGCCTACCAATATGGGCTATTAGACCCTAAAATTCCCCATTAGGACCCTAATAGAGGTAGATCAAGGGACCTTTAAGGTCTAATAGCTAGGCTTTTTGCACACCAATTTCTGGGTCTTGTTGTATGATTTGCTGGTTGTTGGTATAGGGAATGAAGGAATTCAAGGGAAAAATGGAACTCTTCTATAAGGTTGCTTGGAATTTGTCCTCCTTTCCAAAACCCTACACCCCAAACCCTAAACCATCCTAAACCTTACACCCCCAAACCCTAAACCCTAAATCCTAAATTCTAAACTCTAAACCCTAAATTCTAAACCCTAGACCCTAAACCCTAAACCCTAGACCCTAAACCCTAAACCCTAAATTCTAAACCCTAAAGCCTAAACCCCTGACAAAAAAACCTTCAACTGCGCACGCCAAGGTGAAGCCCGATGCGAACAATGCCAGTGCGGGTCCTCTTCCTGCCCGCCGCCTGCATTTGCCGCCCCTAAGCCCTAAACCCTGAACTCTAAATCCTTTGGGTGTAGGGTTCAGGGTTTAGGGCTTAGGGCTTAGGAACCCTGAGCCCTAAACCCTAAACCCTGAACCCTAAACCCTAACTTTTGGGTTTAGGGTTTAGGATGTGGGGTTAAGGGCTTAGGGCTTAACCCTAAACCCTTGGGCTTTGGGGTTCAGGGTTAAGGGTTTAGGGCTTAGGAACCCTGAACCCTAAAGCCTAAAGACCCTAAACCCTGAACTGCATGTGTGTGGCGGCTTTCCTAGGTTGCCAGGACTAAGGGGTCCCTTTTCAGGGGCTTCAAGGCTTTATGTAGGGATATAATGGGGATTTGTAGGGTTTAGGGCTTTAAGGAATTGACCCTTTTTCGGCGATACCTGCTGTACTGAGGATTAAGTTTTTGGGGTCTATGTTAGAGAACCCACCCCCCCAATTTTCGGAAACTACTTCTATGATGAGGAAACCGTACTGCTTGCAAAGTATCCATATTATGGCAGCTTAGGTTGACTTCTTTAGCAGCAGCCCAGATACGGTTCAGGCTTGCCTCTTTGTTGTTAGTTGCTTGCACTTTGCCGCATAAACCTTAAAACCAAAACCCCAAAGCCGTCATGTCTCTGATGACATGCGTACTTCTCCAATCCAGAAACCCCCAGGCCCTAGATATCAAGCCCTGACCCTCAACCCTAGACCTTAAACCGTAAATGAGGGTTTCCCACAGGTGATGGCTGGACAGACCCCTGCGACCACCACCAGGAGGCCTTTGGGCCTAGGGTTTAGGGTCCACGAGTTTGGGAGTTTAGGGTGTTGGAGTTTGGAACTGAGGGTTTAGGGTTCAGAGGTTGGGGAGCAGGGTTCAGAAGTTTAGCTTCACGGCTGAGGGTTCAGGGTTTAGGGTTTAGTGGGCGTTTGCTTCAGGACTAAGTCAGGGTTGAGCTTAAATGTTTGAGCTCACATAGAGACGTATCTAACGTCAATGGGTAATTCCAAGCCTTCTTACCAAAGCCACACAAGGATGGATTGATAGGGGAGAGCAAAGAGCCTCCAGATATATCAAACCCAAACCCTATAGCCTTGGTATGCTGTACGGCAAACTTCACCTTGAGTCCAGCTTTTTTCATCGCTTGTCTGCAGAGGTGCGAGAGCTCTCCAACAGTTGTGCAGATGAGGCTTGCTGCCCGGAGCTTAGACACTCTTTGAAAGTGCAATCATGAGACTTTCTCAAAATGTCAATGCTTCATGCAGCCTTGCAGATGTGGGGATAACTGGGTAGGCTCCTGGGACATGTAATATTTTCCCTAAAGGGTTTCATAAGGGACCCTATACACTAATATTTTTCAAGGGGTTTTAGGGGCCAACCCAGATAAGAAGGGGATCACAATGAACTTGTAACCTCGAAGCCAAGAGCGGATTCTAAGCTGCAGGGTTTGGAGCCTAGGCTGTGCGGTTTCATGCTTTTAGGTTTAAGGCTTTCTGGGTTTGCGGCGTAGGATGGGGGAATAATGGAATGGAAAAGAACATTTAAGTATATAATTGATTCAGAGTTCAGGGTTTAGGGCTTAGGTGAATGAAGGACTGGAAAAGAAAATGGAAACTACAACATTATTGGGAGGTGAACTGCTACAAGGATCCCATTCCTTGTTTCCTTGCTAGTGAGAGGTAAGCTTAGTGAGATGGGTTGGGCTCCTGGCACCCGCCTACATATCCCCCCAACATACGAAAGCCCCCCTCTACAAGAATTTCAACAAAATGACACCTAGCCCAGAGAACTCACAGAGAAGTCTTCCTTCATCATCCTGCAAATGTTTTTGAGGCCTCTATGACTGAACAGTTTTCTGTATCCGTCCTTGATAACCCTCTCATGATCATTATAGTAGAAGTATACCCCGAAGCTCCATTCTGCTCTTTTTTCAGGCGCCTGCAGTACACCGCAAACCCCCTACCAGCCAAACCGTAAACCCTAAAAGCCTGAACCCTGACACTAAACCCTAAACCCCAAAAACCCTAAAACCCTCAGCCCCTAAAACCCTAAACCCCTAAAACCTTAAACTCCACCCTAAACCCTAAAACCCTAAACCCTAAACCCCTAAAACCCTAAACTCCACCCTAAACCTTAAAGCCCTAAACCCTAAAACCCTAAAATCCTAAACCCCTAAAACCCTAAACCCTAGATTTGTGAAGCCAGATCCCTGCCACCCTCCGTGGCTCAAACAGTCACGTCGACTCATCCGGTACCGTGTATACTTCTTTTCACGTCGCTGGCTCAGCCTTCCCTTTGAAAGGTCTAGGGATTTAGGTTTAGGGATTTAGGATTTAGGGTTTAGGGTTTAGGGTTTCGGATTTGGGGTTTAGGGTTTGTGATTTAGGGTTTAGGGTTTTGGGATTTAGGGGTTTAGGGTTTAGGGATCCACGTATACAACTCGAGTCTGAGGTTTAGGGATCCAAGTATACAAATAGGATTTAGGGGCTAGGGATTCTAGTCCCTACGTTGGGCCCCAAAGTCTATACACATTTCCTGGATTGGGATATTTGGATCCTTTGGGAAAGGTCTCTGGCTTCGAGTTTCCGGCTTAGGGTTTAGGGTTTAGGGAGGTGATTCAGTAGATACTTTCGTTCGGGTCCTGAACTGCTTTTCGGGTTTTTCCCAAGTTAATGTCTGGATGCCGGCCCACATACTGCCACCTAGCGAGACCGACCTGTCTGCAAGCAGGTACGCTTGTTCAGCATAACTTGTTTAATCATGGCTTCCCCTACTACCCCCTGTACTAGTAGCCCCCTAGGTTGCCCCTTAAGTTCTTTAGCCCAGGGGTAGGATAGGGGGGGTAGTAGGAGAACTGATGATCGAAGGTTCTATGCCCTCAACAATTAAGATTTGGAAAGATATGTATAGTATGACGATATAGTTCCCTTAATATAGTCTATTAATCACAGTCTGTTAATGGGTGGGGGCAGGACCCAAATCTAAGGTTCTACGCCCTCAACTACATGCTGCGCTTTGGACTGCTGCTTGCAGCAGCCGCTGTGCGGACTGCAATTTGCAATGACGTTGCGCAGCCGCATATAGGGGGACATTTAGGGCGCAGGAATCATGGAGAATCAAATGGACAATGAAACGGAACCTGTGATTGTGTAGGGCTTCTGTAGTACTTTAACTGATGTTGCGCTGGCGCAAGGTATTCACTTAACCAACAGAAAGCCTTTTTTAACTTTTTGCGCATCCTTTTTCGGTTTCTTGGGCACAGTCACGGTTTCAACTTTTTGCCATGGTTGTTGGCGAAAAGAGTGACCAGTAGTTTGCATGGTGATGCTATAGCTCCCGAATAATGGAGAATCAACTCGAGAATCACATGGACTGTGAAATGGAGACCGGCAATAGTTCGGGTTTATGCAGTACTTCGAGTTGTGAAATTACAATGCCCTAAAGAGGAATAGTGAAGAATCAGCTGGAAAGTCAGTCGTCCCCAACAGCCACATCCTTCTTTTGTTGATAGCATTTCATCTGAGGTAAAGCCTACAGCTTAGTGTGTAGGGCTTGGGTCCTATGGTTCGGGGTTTCAAGTTTGGGGCCCTTAAGCCCTAAACCCTAAACCGTTTGCGGGGTGTTATGCAGATGCTAGGGCCCTCGGTTTGGGTTTTGGGTTTTGAGACTTTAGGCTTTGGGTCTTGAAGTTTACAGTCTTAGGAGCTAGGGGTTCAGGATTGAGGGCTTAGGATTTGCCGTCACCTAACAGGGGAATGGAGTGTAGAGTTTAGGGCTTAAGTAAAACGCTGAACCCTAAACCCTGTAGGGGTTTAGAGCTTTCAGTGCTTCTCAAACTGAGACCCACCTTAAACCCTAAACCCTAAACCGTGTGGCTGAGATTGCATTGGAATTGGAAGCGCCCTGAGACCCTGAACCCCAAACCGTCTGGAGAATAGGTATCACCTGGGATATTCCCAGGAATATGTTTTTGAATTGTTATGGACCACAATCCCGATATTGGGATATTCCTAGGAATATTTGTTCAATTTGTATGGGCCACAATCCCTAGATACTCCATCTGAAGTCATTTGATTGTTTTTCTCTATATAGGGCCCCCGAGTCTATCCCATCCTGAGTCCTGGAGATTGCTGAGCATCTCGGGGGCGGATTTCTCTACAAAACATGTCCACGCGGTTTAGGGTCTAGGGTTTAGGGTTGGAGGTTCGGCGCCACCATAACCCTGGTATGCCTGTACTTCGAAACCAATTATAACCGCCTTAGGTCTCGAGCCAGCAAGAGGGGAGCCGGAATGAACATGTGAGTATTGGAACAATTCTGGGACACATCGGTAACTTAAGAGGGGCACTTGAGGGATCGATAAATAGCACAATACAATTTCCCAAAGTCATCACTTTTACTCAAAGGTTTGCCTTCCACTTCTTTCTGGACTACTATTGCCGTCCGAAAAATGTCTACCATGTGCTGCCCTAAGTCCAGCAAACACCGCCTTGAAGGCTGCGGATGCATCCAGCATGCTTCAGCGGCCGCCGATCGAGGCTGACCTGGTAGTTTCCATAAATAGGGGGACTCCAATATAGACACCCAAATATTACAATCCTTAGTATTGGAACCCTAAACCCTAAACCCTAAAGGGTTTAGGGTTTAGGGTTTAGGGTGGAAACCTCAACCTACTGTGAGTTCTTGGGTCGAAGCTTTAGAGCTCACTGGGTGCTAACTGGGATCGTATGAAAATCCTATAAGCTCATATTTCTCACTAGGTTTTGAGACTGGACAAGGATCATGTAAAACTACCTTCAGGGTCCAAGGACCCCAAAAATTGGGTTTTAGGGCCCAAATACATGAATATTGTAGTATCTGGGCTCTGAAACCCTATTATTTGAGTCCTTGGACCCTCAAAAACACATCTACGGGCTCCTATCTCTCCAAGTAGGAGGGAGGCCGCTTCAAATGCACCCTAAACCCTGAAGATTTAGGGTTTAGGGTTTCCTAAACCCTGAACCCTAAACCCTGAACCCAAAGGAGTTTTTTGTTTGCCCCAAGTTGCATCGTGCGCGAGCTACTGCATGCCCTGCAGTGGAATCTCCTCGAGTTGGATTTAGAGTTTTGTGCGTATGACCCTAGTATAGAGAACTAAGCTTGGGCACCCTAAACTCCTTAATACTAACCCTAAACCCTAAATCAAAAGGAAAAAGCCTAAACTCCAAACTCTACACCTGAAACCGCAATCTTATGTCCTAAATTCTAAATCGTGTTTGAGCTCTGCGCCCGGCTTCTGGCCAGGCAACAACATCAGCGCGACCTCACGTCATCGGGCTTCGACGGGAATCCGTGACTGGCTGTGGATGGGTTTGGTTAGGGGTTTGGGGTTCAGGGTTCAGGGCTTGGGGTGTAGGGTTTGGGGTTTTGGGGTTTAGGATTTAGGATGTATGGGGTTTAGGGTTGGGAGTTCAGGGTGTAGGACTCTGGGCTTACGGATATGGGAAAGGAAACGGACGATGAAACATCTATATGGCCTAAGTACCTGGTGCCTTGAGAAGTGCCGCTTTGTTTGCTGCTAAGGTCATGAATGATGTTAGAGTCAACAGTAGCGGATAGTGTTTTTCAGGTTTATCCTTTAGGGTCCAGGGTATATACACTCCCCGCTTCCTTACTACCCCGTCCCTCGCCTTCAGATGAGACCCGAGTGAGGTCCTGTGAGCTGCTGTCAATCTCAGCCTTATTAAGGGGCCTGTAACAGTGGACATAGGGGTCCTCCTTGTAGTTTAGTAGCATTCTTAACATAGTCCCTAATAAGGGACCCATGTCCATTAATTACGTAGGAAATGTTGACTGTAGCTCATGCGTTTTTTCAGGCCTTATTCTTAGGAGGTTCTGTAGGGAAGGAGGTAGCATACAGCTGCATGATGAAGAAGACCGCCGCGTTTCTAGGTAATGTAAGATCCAGATGAGAAGAGCCTAGTTTGTGGCACACTTGAGGTCTCGTTCATAGGAGTTATGAAGTGACACAAGGGAGGATTGCAACAGTTTTCCGGGTTTAACAATACCACTTTAGCACCAGACCTGCGACGAATGAGAGTGTCTCAAAATTATGCATGCCTTTCCGGGGACAATTTCATTCTGATCGCAGCATTTGCAAGCATATTCTTACTTGGTGCAGCCACCAGCAAATGGCTTGTGCGGAGGAAGGCCTAGACGACAGATTCTAGTGGACTATACAGTAGTATCCTAGCATCATTGCTATATCATAGCCATTGCTACGATTGCAACAGCCAGTGGGCCGCCAACATGTATATCATTATTAGCCTTTATCGTTGGTGTTCTCCTTATGTGTGGTATTGTTGCTACTAGGCTGCTCGGAGTAGTACATCAAAGCTATTTTCATTAGTTTCGCTTGTGTCTTTAGATGCATTTTCAAGTTCTTTTGTTGTCGCTACCTGAACCTTAGAGGGTTCACTAATCGGTGACCCTAAGCCCAAGCCCGGAACCCTAGACCTCATAAACCCTAAACCCTAACCCCCCCCCCAATCGTAATCCCACAACTTGGAGCCCTGAACCCGAAAAGTTAAAATCCCAGAGCCTTCACAACTGAATTCTGAACCCTAAACCCGAAAGTTTTTTTTGGGGGTGGTGTTCCTAACCTAGAAGGGATATACGGTTTACGGTCTAGGGATCTCACCCCAGTGATGGAGAATCAAATGGAAAAGAAATGGAAAACAACATGGAAGGTGTGGTTATGTAGGACTTTATAAGGATAGTTGCCTATATGGTGGTTCTAGATTCCTTGTAGAATGATTTCGTGCGACCTCAGCTAGAATTGATGTCCGTAGTTCTTCCGGCCTCCCTACCTTGCAAACCCATATAATCTGTTTTCCATTTCATTTTCCTTCTTCTTTGCAATCTGAATACTTCCCGCAAACCCCACAGCCTAACCCTAAAACCCTGAAACAAAACATCCGAAGCCCACAACATCATGTTTTTTTTGTCAATTAAGCCCTACAACCGAAACCTTTACCCCCTTAACCCTAAGCATCCCTCTACAAACCCTAAACCCTAAATGGTAGTTTCAATTTTCTTTTACATTATCCCAGTATATCCCCAGTATTACCCCTATATCTCTCCTATATAATCCCACCCTCAACCGCGCAACCCCCAAGATACCAGTACCCTAAACTCTAAGCCCTATTAACCCTAAACCGCGCAATCCCCGAGGTACCAGTCTACAGACGTGGGAAGGTTGCATCCTTCAAGACTTCGTATTCTGGAGTCTGGGACCCAGGGTTTATTTGGGGTCATATAGGGCTATATGGGGTTATATAGGGGTTCATAGGGGATAATGGAAATGAACATGGAAACTACTATTCTGGAGTTTGGGCCCCAGGGTTTCATGGCTCAGGGTTTAGGTTTTAAGCTTTAGGGTTTGAGCGTTTGACCACACCCGGCCCACACTGGGCTGAATTGGAGGTTCCGAAAGTCCTTGTAAAATGGCCAGTTCAATGTTTAAGCTAAACCCTAAACCTTAAACTTGAACCCTACACATTCCCTAAACCTTGAGCCCTGCACCCTAAACCATACCTTGAACCCTAAACCTTAAAGACTTCATAATCCCATATTCCGGAGTCCAGACCTTGTTTTTAAGGCTACTCGAAGGAGGGAGAACCAGTTGGAAAGGAATAAGAGAATGATGTGGGTCTTACGTTCGAGGATTCAAGGATTCCTGGAGTTTGGGCCCTGTTCCTGGGCTTACGGTCTAGTGTTTTGGGCTTCAGTTTTTGTTGGGGGGTTTGGGGTTTCAGAGTTTGAGCATGTTTGGGTTGTGGGCTCCGGGGCCTGGATTTCTGGCTATTCTGGTCCGGGAAACCAATCCTATGCCAACCTCTTGGCTCCTCATCAATAGCCTTAGCTTGGGCATCGTTGAATATGATTCCTAATTTTTTAATAATGTTCAGTTCGCCAGAACGCGGCATGGAATGTAGCTATACAATTTAATGCCATCCCAACAATTACCCGGAGGCAATCCTACGTCGTCTCCATGACTCAACCACAACCTTAGACCTGCCAGGGTCCTGTTTTGTGGAAGAAACGTCGCCTGCTGCAGGTGCTTAGCGTCGGGCGCCCTGCCCAGGACCGCAATCCATGCACGGGTCGGGGCGTTTGGGGGTTTGGGGGTTGGGAGTGTAGTTTTTCTTGTTGGTTTACTTGTTTTTGAAGTTTGGGGGTTTAAGGTTGAGGGGATCTAGGCTTCGAGGTTGGGAGACGCCTGCGGATTCGAAGCGTGCTCTTCGTTGGGCTACAACATGTACGGAGCGAAGGGTGGAACTATTGCAAATAACCCTAAAC
The DNA here is from genome assembly GCA_905231905.1 of Symbiodinium pilosum. Taxonomy (NCBI): domain Eukaryota; class Dinophyceae; order Suessiales; family Symbiodiniaceae; genus Symbiodinium; species Symbiodinium pilosum. Next base: position 14,888 of record CAJNIZ010046515.1, read on the forward strand.
ACAAAACCTACACGGCTCAGTTCACGCCTCAATGTTTCTTTAGCAATTTTTGAAAATTATGGGCTGTTTCTCGGTCCTCCGAGGAAGACGCACCCTGTCAGTCTGGCGGCGTGGTTGATTTACGGTCAGGGTTCCCCATTAGGCGCTCCTTTGAGAACAGTATTAGTCTTCGGGCTGTCTTTTGGGGTCCCCGATAATAGAACTCCCTCCCATATCGTGGAGACTACAAGGTTGAGAAACAACTCATTGCCATGATAACCCCAAACCCCAAATAGTAGTTTCCATTTTCTTCTCCATTATCCCAATATTAATATGGGGGACTATATACCCAGATGATGATCTTGTTGCATGTTGAGGAGTTCCGGGTTGTCTTTGACACAGGTTCTGGGCAGCTTGGCCGCATTAACGGAGAAGCACATCTCCCTACAGAATCACGTCCACAAGTATATGGGGACTTAAACTCCGATTCAACATCTCGCCCCGAAATCCTAATCCTTAAGCCCTTACCAACCCTATCTAATGCTCTGAATTCCCCGTTTGTGAATACTGAGGAACATTATCCTTCCTGCTGCCGAGCAGCTTGGTTTGCAGTGTCCTGTAACCCGAGAGTGAGAAGCAGTTTTGGGTCAAGCTAGGCAGGGAAAAGGCAACGTATAACCAGGTCATATCCTTCTTTCCCCCTATTATTTCCCATTACGGATAGCATTCATCTTTCGCAACATACCTACCTCGGGGTCAAGCCTAATAAGGTTTCGCATTCCCTCAAGCTGGCATGCAAGCAGATGGAGGCCTTTTTAATAGGGCCCTCAGGCCTCTAAAACCTTGCACCCTAATCCCCAAGCCTGAACCCCAAACCCTAAACCCCACACCCCAAACCCTAAACCTTGCCCCACACCCTAAATCCCAAACCCTAAACCCTAAAATCCTAAACACCTGGGTCCTAAACCCTAAAACCCTAAACCCCAAACTCCTAAACCCCAACTTGGCCGAGCCTCAGGTGCCACAGCGAGGCCTGCCTCATGCCCCAGAGAAAGCGCTACAGCCCCTGAGACGAAAGATATATAGGGTTTAGGGTTTA
>CAJNIZ010046515.1:20622-50290 GCA_905231905.1 Symbiodinium pilosum
GGGGGGGGGGGGGGTCGGCCAGGCTAACACATGTCTGCAAAGGGGGAGATCTGAACGCCCTGAATATCTAAATAGCAGATTAGTAATAACAACAGTTAGTCTTCTTACTGATTTTGTTATTCGTATTAATAACGCCACGCATCGCATTGCACTTATGTTATGGTTACTATTACTTTTACTTGTTCTCTGTTATTACAGTGATTAGTTCGCGCACATACTGGTACCAGGATATTAGCATCATGTCCGTTGACAAGAAGGGAGGAACAACGGAATCGTGGAAAGAAGGAGATGATGAAAACAAACAAAGGGTGAGGGTGATCAAAAAGTCGGATAGGAACAATGTACGAAAGAAGAACCCTAAACCCTGATCCGCAAGAGAAAAGAAGCGAATGCACAGAAGACAAGAATCACCGCAAGAGAACACAAGGCCTTTACGCTGCTCTTATTTGCAGTGGCCGCCGTGTCAGCAGATGGCACCGTTGTGGGCCGGAGCCTATGATTGGGGAGGGATCACTTGATAGTGAAACCATTCTACACTCGGAATCTAAATCCACGAATCCTACCTACTTTGGGCCCTGAAGAGTCAATGAATATTATGTACATTTGGCAATTTGGCCCCCTGAGCACCCAACCCTGGAATCTTGGATATCTCTGGGTACGGTCTAGGTATGAGGCAAAGCTGACTTGGGTTCTGGGTGTTGTTTAGGGTTCATGGCAAATCTTACCCCTCAAAGCGTGCTCCAAGGACCTTAGACCCAGAGTCTATTCCATCCAGAGACGCACAAAGCTTCTAAAGGCGTAGTTGTAGTTGGAGACATTAGACTGTCAGAGTGATATAGTTGTGTAAGGATTTTTGGGCAATGGTAACGATATTGATAGTTGTCTGGAAGTCAAGGCGCCCGTCCCCATGGCATGTCAGATATCATGGACATTTGTATACGGTTGTTGTGCTGGAATTCATACTATGACGCCTCAGGCAACCTAAACCCTAAACCCCTAGGCAAATCCCAGAGTTGCTATCCAGCTGGCAGTATCTTTTCTGGCGGTTCTGATGACGCTAGGTTCGGTATGAGCCCTGAACCCGATTCTAGCCTGGTCTCTGTTTGTCTAGGGTTTAGGGTTTAAGGCTTCAGGGTTCAGGGCTTAGGGTTTAGGGCGCCCAGTTGAGCCGCAGGATGGGAGCCTTTTTCCTTTTTCGGTTCCCATTCGAACATACCACCCTCAACATATAGGGACACACCCAAGAAGGGATAACACGTTTGACCTCCCCCCCAAAAGGTTGGGTATAAATTATTTTACGACGACTGATATTCAGGGGTACCAAAACGGGAACCTACTTTTGGGAACCCCCCATATGTCAAAAGAAGAGACAGGAGAATTCGAAGGAGACCTGCCCATACTCAATGTTGAATTGCAAGCCCTACCCTACACCCTAAAACCCTTAGCCCCAGCCCTAAACCCTGGGTAGAAAGTCGTTGGGAAGCCTTGTGTCTCTTCTTTCAGCATCCTCGCAGGAGGCCACAATCTTGGCCCTCCTAAGCACAGGCCTGAACGCTAGAACCCCAGACTAGCTGCAAAAACTAGAGCCCCTAGTGCTGGACCCGGAAGCCCAAAAGCTCGAGCCGAAACCTCACTATACCCAAGGCCTTGAAGCCCAAGAGTTGAATCCAAACAACATATGGTCCCCCTAAAGTAGATAGACTATGGCTTTGGCTATATTATAATAAGATCCCCATATACCCCATATTCTATCTACTTAAGTATAGCCCTAAACCCAGAGCTGACCCTGCTCCGAGGCTCACGCCAGCCTGTGGAGGCTCTTCACATGAGCTTTAGTATAAACTCCTCAATGGGGGCTATATAGGGGACTATATAGGGGAGCATTATAGGGGGTATTAAGGGCGATACTAGGAGTTCAGACTATAGTTCACACACCCAGAAGAAGAAGAAGTTTCTTCAGGGTTCAGGGTCAGTTTTTAGGGTCCAACCGGTTTGGTCTAGTCTAGGTGCTTCATTTACATGGAGAGTAGAGAGTGCCTCCTCCTCTCTCTATCTCTCTCTCTCTCGCACCGGTTCCTGAGCGGATCCATGGAGTGCCTCCTCCTAACTGGGCATAATTACACGAAAAGTTGGTCCGTTCTACGTAGCAGTGTTCGGGCCATTTCACGCTTTAAAGGTGCCGCGTTTGATTAATCGTGCTGACGGAAATTGGGGATGAGAGATTGGGGGATCTCAGGGAAAACCTCTAAAAAGGACAGCCTGAAGTAGTGTGCGTTTGGGCCTGGGCAAGTTTGCATGTTGCCCAGGCCTGTCGACATTCCCTCGCCCTGAACTGTGTTGCTGTTCAGGAAGTTACATGAAGTTACTGTAACAAGGAAGCCCCATTATTTACATACCCATATTATGGTAACCTAACTTAAGTTCCTTAACAACAACCCAGTAAACCCCATGTCAGCATTACTGACGGGGTCAAGCAGTTCGAGAGAGGACAGAAGCCTGATCACCCCTGCTAGCTCTTGGGCCTCCCAAGCCACGCAATCTGCAAGCCATGCGACCCATCTTCTCAATTCCATGTAGATAACGAGGGGGCTTTGGTTTCCCCAACCCCTATGCAACAATAGTGAGGACCCTATAACTATCATATGACTATAACGGGGTCATATTTTAGTGTTCGGATACTTAAATTGCCGTGTGGCTGGCGCAGGATGTATCTTCACCCAAAACGGCAAAGACAAGGAGTCCCATAACATAATGCAGGCCTCTAACAGAACCTACAATAGGTGGGTTGTTTTGTTCCTCTTTGTATTGCCCCAGTACGCGTAAGGTTTTACCCCGGACTACTTCTAGGAGGTAATGGCCCAGTAACGTGTAATGTAGGAGCCTGAAGAACTATTTAACTTTCGTTGCTACAGTGTAATCTACCCCAAGCCTCTACAAGGATTACTAATTCACTAGACCCTAACCTAAACCCTAGAAACCTACAGTAGTCTACCCCAAACCTGTATACAGATTAACAAGACCTAAACCCTACAGTAATCTACCTCAAACTTCTATACTGATCAAGTAGGTCCCTACATGAAGAAGCCATGCCTTGCGCAGGCTGCGTTGAGTCAGGCGGTGTTCCAAGCCCAGGAGGCTGTGGGCTCGGGGTTCTGCTTTGGGAGATTCTGCCTAAACCGTAAACTTTTTAGGGTTTAGGGTTTTAGGGGTTTAGGGTTTAGGGCCGAACTCTAAAACTCCAATAGGGGCCCGTTCAGGGCTGATAAACAAGTTGAGAAGACGTCCAGCGCTGGCACCCTCAGGATTCCGTACCATGTATCCTATGCCAAGCTAGTGACAACAATTGCAGCACCGAGCTCGTGTCATAAAGCGAGGGTTCAGGCATTGGGCCTTAGGTTAACCTTACATTGGATTCATGAAAGATCTCTGCGTGAGACGGACGTCGTTTTATCATGAAAGAACGGCTACCTTTAAAGTGTGCATCCACAGTACACCTAGACCTAGTCCTTACTGAGCACCAACCAGAGGATCCCTCTTCCCCCAAGGTTGGTATAAACGCGATTATTCCAAGTATTTGGCAGGTCTAGATAGTCATTTCAAAATGTACTGCTGCGGCCCCGATGATTGCCAGTATTCTCGTCCCAAAAACCTCGATCCCATTGTTCCTTCCCAAAACCAAGGTAAACAAATCACCCCGAACCCTGAAACCTGAACCCCGAACCCAAACCCTGAAACACACAAACCTCCAACCCCAAAAACATCGAGCCTTTAACCCTAAACCTTTTAGCGCACCAAAGCCTCAAAGCTTCAAATTCGAAATCCTAAGCCTTGAGCTAGACCCTTAAAAACAAAGCTCAGCTCCTAATCCCTAATCTCAAAACCCCAATCCCGAAACCCAAGCCCAAATCCCCAAACCCTAATCCCTAAACGCTAAACCTTGAAGGCGGCCCATGCCGCGGGTCAGGCTGCTGAGGCAGCCGCACGATCCGCAGGCCCTCACTCTCCACACAGAACCCGCTGTAGGGCTTAGGAGCACATACCCCACACCCTATTCCTCTTACAGTATGTGAATTTGTAGCGTCGTACGAATATCGCCCAAGATTAGAAGCGGCAAGTAGACCCTGAGTCCACAAGATTCATCAATCCTATGCCCCAAGCCCTGCATCCCTAAATGCTAAGCTCCTTGACGCAACCGCAAGCTGAAACCGCACTCAGAATCTTGAAGAGATCAGGTGCTGCAGGGGGTACGCTCCCAACCTGAAGATGAACATGTTTGTGCAGAATCATCTACATGTGGGTGCTTGTGTTAGTGTCCAGGGTGTTCAGGGTTTCAGGCCTCAGGGTGTAAAAGGTTCAGCGTTTTGGGTTATAGGGCAAAGCAGAAACACGTGGTTTCGGGAACTTTTGCTTAGCACGATTATATGGCTGTTTTGAATTGCTTTGCGGATGACTCTTAAGCATGGTCCGGACTGTATTACCCGTAGCGCGAGGTTTGACCACAAGCCTAACCCTAAACCCTAAACTCTAACCCCTAAACCCTAAGCCTAGACCCTAAACGCTAAGCCCTAGACCTTGGGTACTGCCCCACCCCCCTCAGTAACAGCTGGATAATATTTGTAAATTTGGTTATATATAGCCCTTGATAGGACTCCTAATCTAGACTGTTACTGGGTGGGGGGCAGTACCCAACCTAGACCCTAGACCCTATAAACCCTAGACCCTATAAACCCTAGACCCTATAAACCTTAGACCCTATAAACCTTAGACCCTAAACCCTAAACGCTAAACCCCAGACCCTGATCGTTGGGAGGTCAGGCTCAGCTTATGGCAGACGCTGCGCCTCAAGCAGACGCAGCTCGCTAATGAAAGTCGAGAGGAGTTTGAAGCTTTAGGGATTAGGGTTTAGGGTTTAGGATTTAGGGTTTAGGGTTTAGGATTTAGGGTTTAGGGACTAGGGTTTAGGATTTAGGGATTAGGACCAGGGATTAGGGTTTCGGGTACAGGGATTACGGTTTAGGGTTACGGGATTAGGGATTAGGGTTTAGGGTTTAGGGACTAGGGATTAGGGTCTAGGGTTCAGGGTTTAGGGATTACGGGCCATGGTTCGGTGTTAAAGGTTTATTGCTTAGGGCTTATGTGTTCGGGTTTGTGGTTAGGAGTTCAGATTCAACACTTGCGTTGAGGGACTAAATGGTGTGACACGTCCACGTTATACTGGGCTTGAGATCAAGGGCCTGATTGTTTTTGTCATGGTTGGGAGGGTGGAAATCTAGAGCCCTAAGCCCTACACTCTAAATCCTAAACCCCAAACCCCTTGGACTTTTTACGTCTGCCGCAACGGCACGGGGTCCTTCTTAGCCCTCAGTCGGTTTGGGTGGCCACAGATTTCTGGGACGGCCCTGTCACTAAAAGTCCGAGGGGTGGAAAAAAGCCCTAAACCCTGAAGCCCTAAACCCTAAAGCCCTAAACCCTAAAACCCTAAAACCTTAACCCTAAAACCCTAAACTCTGGAGTTGCAGACCGTTGGCTTGAGATCCATATCTTCGGGGCTTTCAGGCTTCTGGGGATTGTTTTTGGGGCAGTCTTCTGAACTCCCCTTGTCACCCTTAAGTCGATAGAATATGGCTTTGGGTAAATTATAATAAGAATCCCATATACCCCATATTCTGTCTACATAAGGGGGACGAGAAATCTGAGAGACTGCGGCTTTTGACCTGGACATCCTGGTTTCATGTGCTTTGGAGACCTCTCACACTAGTTTCTATGAAATCTCCAATGTCCAAACCTCCTGTAGTACCTATATATCCTAGGGGTCACTATATGGCCCGCCTTTTGAGCAACTCCCATTTCTTAAGAATTTAGATTCCACCCTTTGCTCCGTGAGCCCTTAACTCTGAGTCGAAATAGAAGCCCTTAGGTTCAGCGGAGCCCACGCATCTAAGCTGCCAGTGAGTTGGGGATGTAACACACGCAAATATATAAGGGCCCCAAGATCAAGGGCCTTACATACTATAGACAAGCCCTGAACCCCTCAACCCACCCTAGACCCCAGACGCTAAACCTTGAACCCTGAGCCCGAAACTCCAAGCTCCAACCTCGACTCCTTTCACCCTAAGCGCGAAAACTCTGCACCCCAAAGCCTTCACGATTGCGAATATCATTCCCTCATGATCCTTGTCTGACTAGAGCCTAATGTACAGCAAGCCCTAATCAAGGAGCTTTAGGCACTTGGCGCTTATAGTTCCCCTTAAGTAGATAGAATATGGCGTTGGGTATATGATAATAAGATCCGCATATACCCCATATTCTATCCACTTAAGGCGGACTATACATTCAGGCCCAAACCTCAAAGTCTTCACTCTACTTAAGTCGGCTTCAGGTAGCTCTGGCTCCGGCGCCCGGAGCCTGAACATTTGCTAGGTTCTGGTTGAATGTATATTTCAATTCTTAGTAGATCGAGGCTTGATTTAGAAAATAGGGCTATAGGTTTTCTAATCACCCGACGAGAAAGCAGGTTCAGGGTGTTGGGCAGTATGGTGTGGGGATCAGGCCACAGGTTTCTGGGGAGCAGTCCCCGCTTGGGCTAAGGGTTCAGGGTTTAGGGTCTACGTGATGAGAATGAGGACTTAAAGTCCCCTTAAGTAGATAGAATATGGGGTATACGGGGCTCTTATTAAAATACACGCAAAGCCATATTCTAGCTGCTTAAGCGGGACTATAGCCGGGACTTCCGGGTTGGGCTTGGTATTCAGGATGTCCCAAGAACCCAGGAAAGGGTCAGGCGCCCATGTCAGGGGACCCTGCTTAGGACCTCAGCCCCTGTAGCGAGATACTTCTGGGTCATTCCTGGCGTGATTTTTATAAGGCCCATGGTAAGGCAAAAACCCCAAACCCCGAAACCCCCAGCCTTAAACCCTTAGCCCTAAACCCCAATAAGGAAGAGCAAGTAATTTTTTCATAGTGGTCCACAGGAAGCAATTCTTCCCAAGCTGGCAAACTCTGAATCCAGAATCTGCCACTTGAGGTGGCTGAGCCACGGGGATTTTGCAGGGTTTACATCGGCGCATGTGGGATCATCTGGGGAGCATGTAGACCTTATATAGGGGAGTGTGCGATGACATGGAGATTGCGGCAGCATTTTGGCTCAGGAGGTCGCGCGGGGTCCGCCCTACTCCATGCCCAGCCATCTTTCTGCCAAGGGTTTAGGGTCTAGGGTTTACATCCCCAACGAGAAGAGAACAAGAGGGCTTTGGAACCCCCAACCACTATCATATTAACTCTGTAAGAATTATGTCACAGTCATAGGGTCGTTTAGCCAAACTCCCCGTGTCTTGAAGGAGTGGGGGAGGACCCAGGTTTGTAGAGAGTTTCATCAGCCATGCCAGATACCCAGGCGCTGATGAATGGCTACTTCCGACAGGATCTTCAGGTGTGGTTTAGGGTTCCGATTTTAGGGTTTGCAGTAGGGTTTGGTGCAGGTGGCTTTGTGTTTTCCCCCAATGCTAGATCCACTATGAAGACCCCAAACACTTGTTTTCTGAGAAGCCCCCAAGTCTTTAAACTCCACCCAAAGTCCATATTCTAATCCTAGACCGCAAATTTCAAACCCAACAAGGTGCCCCGAGTCTTCTTTCCGGCTGGCCCCATAACCCCGAATCCTCCAAAGTCTCCCCCTAAACCCTAAACCCTGAACCCCAAACTGTAAACCCTTTGCTTTATGGCTTTTCAGGTCAAGCCTGGGGAGAAGCTGTATGCAGACTTCAGCTGCTGTCTAGGCTGGAGTTTGCTCAGAACAGCCGGGGAAACTTATAGGCGGCTTCTAAGTTCATAAGCAGTGCAAGTGTTGTTAGGTTGATAGGCAGTGTATATGGGGTTGTAGAACAACTCGCGCCAGAGAATTATGTGCTGCTGCGCGGCGAAGTGCAAAATGTAACGGTTTGGTTGGAAAGTTAATATGTGGCAAAACGACAGCAACAAAACGACAAGGTCGAGCGCTGGACAAAAACAGTAAGAGGAAGATAAGAACAATAGCAGCATTTCGGATGAAGCAGACGAGCGGGGTTCTTAATACAACCCGTATGGGATATACAGTAGGCATTTTATAGGCATTTTATAGACTTCAGATTTTGCGTGGTCTAGCGAAGCTTACAGGATTGCTGGCTCAGGGTTCAAGTGGTCATGATCATGTTACCCTAGCCTCAACCACACCAGACTCAGACACATACAGCACGTAGCTACTCGGGTGTCAAATGGGATGTTTTTTTTCCAAGCCCTCGGGCTCTGTGTCCATAGATATGAGTTTCATTGGGCCCTAAAATCTATAAGCATTAGCTACCTTTGGCTTTTTGGAGCCTTAGGATTAATAATTGAGCTCTTTGCCTTGTTGACCTGCTTGGTCCTCCTCGTCGTACCAAAAACTAAGCAGTAAACAGCGACAGGAGGCATCCTGCCACTGAACTCTAAATCCTAAACCCTAAACCCTAAATCCTAAACTGTAAACTTAAATCTTAAACCCTAAACCTAAATCCTAAACCCTAAACCTAAATCCTAAACACTAAGCCCTAAACCCTAAACATGACAGGAGGCATCCTCCCAATGCTCAAGTACTTCTGCCTGCCTCCGTGCTCTTCATCCTGCCGGCGTACCTTGCAGACCATGCGCAAGACGCAGCCGAACGTTCCGGTGAAGGTGGAGGATGCCCGTAACCAGATGATGGTTTAGGGGTTTAGGGGTTTAGGGGGTTTGGCGGTTTAGGGTTTAGGGGTTCAGGGTTTAGGGGGTTTAGGGTTTTAGGGGTTTAGGGGTTTAGGGTTTAGGGAGGGTAAAGGGTATTGTCCCCTTTAAGTAGATAGAATATGGAATATGTGGGGATAATATCGTGATATTGGGCAACTCCATGTTCGATCTACTTAAGGGGGACTATATGTTATGACGAATGAAGCCGACAGTTTTGGAAATATTCCCTAGACTATCCCAAGCCCCAACTTTAAAGCCTGAACGCTTACCATGCTAACCCTGGCCCAGGTAAGAAGCAGGCTGAGGAAGGGCTTAGCACGCGTGAGTTCTTCGACAAGTACGGTTTCGTGCTCATCAAGTGCCCGACGAAGATGACAGCGGAGGACTCCTTGGGGTCCAGCAATGAGGGTTTCCCTAAACCCTAATTCCTAAACCTAAACCCTGAACCCAAAACGGAAACCTCAGCCCGAACCTAAACGCTAACAGTTCTGCAGGACTGGCTGAACCACAGCCTCGTAGCTGGCGCAGAGCCGACACCCTTACCGCCTGGGGAAACCTCGGTCGTCCAAGAGATCTATGCTAAGGTTGCGGTTTGGGGGTTAGGGTTTAGGCGATAGGAAGCATAATGGGGCTACCTCCACAATGGAGAATCAAATGGGGAGGAAAATTCAACATGACATGGAAACTGGGGTTTGGGGCTTGGTTTCTCGTTAGTGCTGGTGAGTGTGAGGATTGGGGGAGCAGAGGGCTTGGGTGAGCTCGGGGTTTAAGGCCCTGAACCCTAAACCCTTAACCCTAAACCCGTATGGGAGGAGCTGGAGCCCGTGCTACGGGAACTTCTCCCTAACGCTGCGGACATCAACTGGCCATGGGCTTTGCTGAGGCGATCAGGGTTTAGAGTTAACGGTTTAGGGGTTGCATCCCCAATCTCGTGCCCCCACAGCCTATGAATCCTAGATCCAAGCCTGTGAACGCTAACTAGTTGAGCCGTACTCCTACAACCCAAACCTCTAGACTCTGGACCTAGGCCCCGAAGCCCTACGTGAAAACCAAAAGCATGTAGAATCATGGCCTTTGACCCTACATGTAGGTGTTTTGGGCTATTATTTTACTTACTTTTGGGGTTCAGGTAATCCCTGAGACCTGAGCAATCCTGTAGCCGAAGCTTAAGCTCAACCTCCTCGTAGCTTGCTGGTGCTTGAGGGGGACTGCATCGCTAAAGCTATCCGAGTGTAACCCTCACAGATGCCCCTTGCATAGTACGTATATATATATATACATATTTATTCTCTCCACTCTCTCCGCTGACAAGGCCTAAACCCTGAGCTCGAAACCGTAAACAAGTCTAAACCTTCCCTACAACGGTCATTTGTATCTAAGTAGTTTCCATTATCCCATTGTGACCCCTATATTATACCCCTAAGCAGTGGTTTCCATTTTCTTGTCCATGCCTGGAAGCACCCGAAAGTTTCAGCCGGAGGCGTGGTCCAGGCGGGCCTAACCCAAACTATGGCAATGGCATCCACCAGGATCCTATTCTTTTTGTTTTTTCATGTTGGCAAGTATAGGGGCCCGATATTGGTAGGGTTTGAGGTCTAGGGATAATTACCAATATTATGGTTCCATATTCCTTGTATAATTATTGTATGCGGCACCTCAAATGGACCTCAAAATGATATTGGTAGTTATTTAGGGCCTGTAGTACTGTCAAGTATAGGGATGTATAGGGACGTGTGTTTTTGGTATTGTGTTGCAGCTTTGGGATCAGGGGTTTAAGGAGTTTTGCGGCTCGGGATCCAGGCTTCTTAGAAGTCAGGGGTTCCGGTTTGGACTTTATGTTCTGGGGTTTCGGGTTTCCAGCATTGTATTGTTGAGTGGCATTCCCCAGGACTTCGCGCTGTATCCAAAAGACATGCGGACCACTTATGATCGCTGCGTGGGGAGCTTCGAGCAGTTTCTGGAGAGGCGTTGGAGCTTTTTGAATAATGTAGACCCATGATTAATCAACCCTCTCCCTTTAAGGGCCCTAGTATAAGGATCCCTATTATAATTCCCATTAAGGTGAGGGGGTTAACTAATTGGGGTCTACATTAAGTTCTGCAGCCTGGACCCGAATCCCTAAACCTTGTTTCTCATGACCTTCGCTTAGATATTTGGGAGGGCTCATGACTTCCATGCATTGTGGAATCGCCAGAAGCACCGCCTTGAGAAACATAAACTTTAAAGCAATCTTTAGGGTTTAGGGTTTCGGGTTTAGGGTTAAGGGTTAAGGGTTAAGGGCCGCAAAATAGCGCCCTCATTCACAAAGACTTATTGGTGCTCAAGAGGTTCTATGGCAGTGGATCCCTATAGATATCTCTGTATCATCCTCATATACACCCTCATCATATTACCTATGCTCACTCCCCGCTTAAGGACTAGTAAGAACACCCTAAACCCTAAATCCTTAACCCTAAACCCTCAACCCTAAACCTAAACCCTTACCCCGAAATCCTAAATCCTAAACTCTAAACCCTGAACCCTGAACCCCAGCCCTGAAGATTGAGAAGCCCGAGCACAGCGGGCTACTTGGTGTTGAACTTCTGGCGGCCGGTGCTTCCTATGACAGGGCCGGTGGCTTGGTCTGCTTAGTATTGTAACGTGTTAGATTCTTCTTAACATCAAAAATTAGGATTATTGTCGTGATTACAGTTAATGTTGGTTGCAACCATCATTATATTGTTCTTATTCCCAAAGCTAAGACGATTCGATGTTGGCTTTGAGAGATGGAATCGTGGTAGTTTGGTCTCCATACATGGAGGATCTGGGTAGGTATATGTAAGTAGTGATTGTTCAGATCCAGCCTTAAACCTACAGTCCCCCTTAAGCAGATGGAATATGGGGTGTATGTGTATGGGGATCTTCTATGACATGCCCGAAGCCATATTCTATCTACTTCAGGGGGGACTATAAACCCTAGACTAACGGGCTTCTAACAATCTCGTTGAAAGTGCCACTTGCCCCCCGCCACCAGGATCCTTCCTGCCAGGACACCCGCAGGATCCCATCCCTAAACCCTAAACCCTAAGACCCTACTAAACACTAAGCCCCAAATCCCTGAATCCCTAAACCCTAACCCTGAAATCCCGAATCCCTAAACCCCCAACCCTGTGGAGTTTTAAGTGCTGGACGCTGCAACCTCGGGGCTAGATTTGTCGTGGTGAGGCGGGCCCCGCACCCGGCAATAGCGACTATAAGGTAGAATGGTGATTGTATGAAGGTTCTCTTATATTCATATTATAGCGCTTTGGGTCTACCTAAAGTGATGGGAGCAAGAGTATTCCGAATAGGATGTAAGTTCTATTTTCCGTTGTTTCTCTGTGTCTCTCTCTCTCTCTACGAACAGAGCTCTTTGGTTTTGGGGGTACATGGTTGAGTTGGAACGGGAAGAATTCGTTTTTTACTGGGCCTTACCCATAAGTTCCTCAAACCCTAAACCCTAGAGCCCTAAACCTCAAGACCTGTGACCAAAGGTAAGATGCTATCCCCTGGCGCTCTGTGATCCAAACACTGTGAAGGCCACTTGGAACACCATTCCTGTTGGGCGATTGAAGTTTAGGGCTTAGGGTTCCCCTAAACCCTAAACCCTAAATCCTAAACCCTAAACCCACCAAAAAAAAACCCTAAACCCATGAGCAACCCTAGAATTCGGGGACAGCTTTCGGGGGACCCACATTTCTGAAGTTACCAAAGCAAGGATGCGAAACGTGTTTTTTTGGTGTCAAGGAATCGGGGCTTGCTTGCTCTGGAGCAGGCGCAGTTCGGATCGTGATTGCAAGAACCCAAACTTGGAGGTTCAGGGTCCTTCTAACCCAAATATGATTGTACTGATAAGCCCTAATACCTTCGATGATACATTTGAGTAATATAATCATGTACAGTTGGGTGGTCGTTTCCTTAAACTTCCAAGAAAGGCCGTCGTAGACCCGAAAACCTGAAGCTCCCCAAACCCTGAGCCCTTCCAGTTCGGGCCCCGCGGTTGACTCACATAATCCCGAGTGACCCTAGGTATACAAAGTTCCATAATGACCATGGTGTGGGTCTACAGTGTCATGCAGGGTTGTGTCCCTGCTTGGGCACGAAGCGCTGGCCGCCAATTGAAAAGGTACCTCAACAACACCTACCTGAACTCCAAAAGCAGGTAAAACACTAGCCCAGAACACCTAAATATGTAGCCCAACAGGCGATTATAGTACATACTTTCGGGGTTCAGGTAGAGTTTAGGTTTGAAGCCTTGAATCTTGAATGCCTTGGCCCTAAGTTCCAAAGCCTTGGCCGCCTTACTCGATAGTGTGGTCCTAGGTTCCTTCTATAATTAGGGTACGTCAAATCGACCTCAAAATGACATTGGCAATTAGTCATTTAAGCGTCTACATTGCATGAGAAAGACTGGCTGTAGCTCACGGGGGCGAAGTTGAGGTGGATGAAATTGTGACGCAAGAGACACATGGCTTCGTGGTAGGAGGACAAACCAGCAACGCCATGAAGTTTAGCGCGGATCATAGATGGTACCTTGGCTGTCTTTGGGGTTGAAAGGTTCTGGTTTAGGGACTAAGGTTTAGGCCTTTGGGATTAGGCTTAGGCTTAGGCTTCAGGATTTATGCTTAGGCTTAAAGATTCAGGGTTTGAGATTGGGGTCTAATCTTTGGGCTGGTGTGGGTGCAGCTCGGATCCTACTTGCCGGGTGGACCCAGGTACTACTACCCCGACATGACCACTGATGAGGTTTTGGTCATGAAGCAGTTCCAGTATGAACTCGGTGTCGAGGCCCCGTATGAGCGCATCCGGACTGTCTTTCACACTGCTTTCAAGCACCCAGATGCATCTTCAACTGATGAAGCGCGGTTCAGCAGCGAATACCGTGTGAAGGTTTGGCTTCAGTAGTTGGGCCGCCGCCCCAAGCTTTCAGATGAAGATCAGTAACAGTCACTTGAGATTGCAGATAGCCGTGATTTGTGTCAGGGCAACATTAGCATACTTAGCCATCGTAGCGATTGCAGCAAGCACGAGAATACAATTTGTCCAACGAGAGTGGCACGGAGGTCACAACACCAAAACAATGCCAATCAGACTGTTGCTTCTATTTCGATGGTAGCGCGCATGAGGAGGTCATCCCCATTTCTCACTCTCCGTTCGTAATGCGCTAGATTCCAGTGCTCACGATGGTACGGCTCACGATCAAATTGGCAATCAGAACAGCAACGCATGCGACTACAGTTTTCAGCATTATCATTAAGTCATGACCGGGAGTAGTGCTTAACAGCATAGACAGGAATGCATAGGTCCAAGGGGCTCATTGCTGGAACTAAGTACATGGAGACTAGTATTATTGTTGCTATTATTGCTATGATTGCTAATATTACTAATCGTATTATTAGTACTATACCTTTATTACACTAGTATTATTTCCCTAATGCTGGGCAACCCTGCCAGCATTCTGAGTGTGATCACGGGGCATGAGCTGAGAAAGGATGGTCTAGTTGGTGTACTGCCCCCGCTCTGTGACAGTTGGATGATTTATATCCCAAGCAAGGTCTTGGTTTGTAATCTGCGTAAGTAATGTCACATTTCAACATCTTGAACCAGAAAGTATAGTCCCCCTTAAGTAGATACAAGGGTTATAGGGTTTGAATAGGGATAATGGACAAGACAATGGAAACTACCGTAACTGAACGTTTAGTTTGTATGGAGTAGAGTGGCGTGCTCACAAGTTCTGGGGCGGCCGCTCCCGTTTCATGCTGGGCGGTGCAGAATGCTTCGTAAAGCGGAGTTGCCCGGCGAGTCAGCAGCCCATGACACAGCAGACTGTGGAACGAGAACAGGGGCAAAATATGGCAGTTTCTCAAATGAGTGGTAGGTCTCATATGGATGGGATCGTTCCCCAAAGTGATTAACATCATGTTCTCCTTTTTGTTATAGTAGCTCTCAAGCCCCAATATAGAGTAAGATCAGATTCTCTGTTTGGTCATAGCAATGCTCTGGGGGTGGTATATGTGAATTTTCGGCAGAGGAAGCTTGAGGGGGCCGCTTGTATGCATGAGGGCTACAAGGAGACGTGGAGGGTCGTTTACAGGGATAATGTACACTGACAGCAGAGGCAGGGTTTTTCCATGGGGTGTGGGTGAAGCCATGGTGAAGCCATAGACCTTATAGCTAGACATGTTCTTCTCGTTTTCATTTCACCAAGGCAAAATACGAAATATCATATTGCAATTTCAAAAGCAGTATCTCCATAAGGAGCTGGCGGCCGGTCGTGACGTTCCATGTTAACTTCCACCCTAACCCCTAACCTCTCACCCTGAACCTAGTCAAAGGGGCAGGTTTCTGGACTTCAGCAGCTTGCAATGAAAGTAGTTAGGAGCTTCAGGAACATCATGGCGAACCGGTTACTTCTTGAGAATTCCCTAGCAACATCACTCCGCTTGTTCTGGGATGGCTTCCATGAGTTGGGAGTTTAGAGTCTTAGGGTTTAAGGGTTTGGGGTCTAAGAGTTTCAGGGTTTAAGGGTTCGGGCTTAGGGCCTTCATTAGGTTGGCTCATGCTTCACAGAGCAGCGGACCTTTGAGGTGTACGTTGCTTGGGATGTTGGCAAAGGGTATGATGCCAAAACGTCATCCCTTAGCCAAAGGCTCAACGCCCTGAAAAACTGAACACCCGAAACCCAAACTCTAGCGCTCTAAGCCCTCGGGCTCAAGCTCTCCTCAAACCTCGAATCCTGAACTCTGAATCCTTCAATCCTGTATCCTGAACCTCTTGATAAACCCTAAGCGTTAAATCATAGACCCCCCTATAACCCTCAACCCCTAGCCCCCTAAACCGCAAATCCTAACCCTAAGCCCTTCAACCTTGAGACTAAAGGCCTGCTGCAGCAGCGCCAGCTGCAGCGATGAGCCCCGAGGAGCTTGGGATCCAACCTCCCAGTAACAGTCTATATTAGGGGTCCTATTAAGGGCTATATGTAGCCATATTATAATAATTATCCAACTGTTACTGAGGGGGGGCAGTACTGAAGAAGTTTAGAGTTAAGTGATTAGGCCCCAGGGCTGACGGTTCAGCGTTTAAGGTCTCAGGATGTAGAGTTGAAAAGGGGCCAGGGTTGACAAAGGTTTGGGGTGTAGGTTCCTCAACCCTTCCCCAATGTAGGGTGCCCCAACGCAACAGTCAGGAAATTTTGCAGGGTAACCAAGCCCTTTCAAAGAGGGAGGAAGCCTACCAGCGGCATATTTTTTTCAATCTGGGTGGGCTGCAGTTTGTGAAAGGCTGGTTTAAGTTACAACCTTTCCTGATCCTGCGTTACCTCGATGCCCCGCACTCCAGGGGATTGCCATAGTTCAGATACTTGTGGAGAGTTCCTCCATAAACAGTACTAGTACAGGCAGCTTAGAGTTCAGGGTTTGGCCGGCCTTCTGTGTTTGCTTTGAAACTTAATGGGTTCTACTGGCGCCGCCCACGTATGTGACATGGAGACGCCCTCATTCCTGGCATGTATTCTTGGCTCCTGTCAGTCACTGCTGGAAAGAAGGACAAATTCAGGTTTAGCTGAGTTGGGAAGAAGGGGGGTTGGGGGAGATGGAGTCTTATGCTCCGCTTAAGTAGATAAAATATGGGATATGTGGGGATCTTATTATGGTTATGGTTAAATCCATATTCTATCTACTGAAGGGGGACGGTATGCTTTGGTATTCTGCGAGCAGCGATCAGTGTGAAGGCTTTGCAAGTCGAATTTTACGCGGAGGTTTGAAGGATGTGGCAAATGTTTTAAGATCCTGAAATGTGGGGGAGCATGCTTCTTCCAAGCAGCATACGGGTCTCAAGTTGTTGCGCAAAGTCTCATTCATCCTCCTTCTAATTCTCTAGGACCCTTTTTGTGGCCGTGATTCCGATTGGCGCGAATCTGTTGGCAAGCGCTTAAAAATTTCAACGGGAAGCCGCACGCTTTCTATTTCAAAAGCTCCACAAAGTTCAAAGTGGACTCCAAATCATAAACCTTCAACCCCAAACCTACGACCCCGATCCTCCACCCTCAAAAAAGGCGGTTTTATTACCTTGAATCCGTATATGATCCCTATAAAGCCATCCAAAACTATTGGGCTCTAACCCAGTAAATTCAAAAACATACCTAGCCAGCTTGGCATTCCGTGGCGCTCCATGCAGTGGTTTCCATAATTTCAGGGGCCTCCATATAGACCCCAGTAGAACTAGTCTAGTCTAATTGTATAATCCTTAGTATAGGGACCCCCCAACAAATGCACACCTAATTTTGGGACCACCCCCCCTCCGTATCCTGAAGCCTTAGTAACCGTCCAGAAGTAGACCGAAGATAGATCACCGAAAGCGTATCAAGCATACTTAGTGCAGTATATCTAGCTCGCACCGTTCTATATGCAAGTAGCCAGCTTGACCCCTGAGACTAGTGGAAGATGTCTCGAGTTGTCCACGGTGCTGTGCCTAGGACCTCAAGAAAGCTTTGGCAGAGTCCGGACGCACAGACCATCTGGTGCTTGGTTTCTGTACTGTTGCATCCGTGCTTGGAAGTTGGTGCATATGTGTCTCCCAGGGAAACTACTCGTGGTAAATCTGGAGAATCTTTTTGGGGTCTACCTAGTATGAAGGATTCTCAAGATTTGCGAGGGAGCGTGTACGGTTTCACAAAGGATTTGGAGAATGATGGCAACGAGGATTGTGCTCATTGACGTTGTTGCTGCTAGCCTTCTAGCTGCGTCAATCCTTGTAAAGGCTATAAGGAGTCGTGGCAAACTGACAGGCTCTCAAGCAAACACCCCAGCCACAACCGCGAAACCCCAGAACCCGACGTCGTTAGGCTGATTTGCAGAGAGCCCTGGAAGACTGTGTAGGGTTTCGTCGTACGTTCAAGGCTTGAGGGTGTTGGGACAGGCTACGGCTATGTTTTACGTTTTTGGACACGATTTCCGCACCCAGAACGCAACTCCATTCGCACACCTTTTCTGCACACCAAAGTCATTCCCCTCCCCCCCAGCCAGCGTTTTCCCTTCTCACAACCAAGGACAAACGCATCAAACCTCAAATCCGAAACCTTTAACCTGCCCATGCCCCAACAGCAGGCTTCCTACTCCTAAGCCTCAAGCCTGCAACTTTTAATTCAGACCTTCATCCCCGCAGCCTACAACACCTGGTAACCCTACCGTAACCCCCAAAATTAGGACCCTATAACCATCATAGGGCTAGGGTCCTAATTGGGGGGGGTTGGGGTTACCCAAGCCTCTTTGTTACCTACACCCCCCATGGGCCCATGACTTCCCGAAAATCCCAAGCCTTCAGGGCCTATGAGGCCGGCAAGGCGGCAGCCAAGGCACAAGCCGAGGCATAGATGGGGGGCGCAAAGGGTTCCGGGCAAGACCTGTGAAGGAAGGAAGCCTAAACCTTAGAATGGGCCTTGTAGGGATTTACAAGGCTTAGGGCCAAACAACCCTTAATTCATGGGTTCGGGATCCTGGGGGAGCAGAGGCGTGATCTGAGCATTATTGGGTCCACGTGTGGAGATTCTACTGAATTTGTGTGCGAAATTCCGTTGTGAGGGAGGGCTTGGGGCCATTTTTTGGAACCATGGGTTTAGGGATGTAGCGGTCGGGATGTAGGGTTACAGTTCCCTCTAAGCAGATAGAAAGGGAATTTCATCTTCTGTCTACTTAAGGAGGACTATTAGCTTCAAACTTTCCTGAAGAATAGGAATGTACGATATAGGTACTATATTGGGATTATGTTCCCCTTAGTTATTCCCTACGGCCAGTGCAGGGATCATCTGGGTTTCTGAGCTGGGCTTGAGGTTCCTGGAAAGTTGTTTAAAGGATGATTTTGGATGAATGGCTTAAATTATGAATCACTAAGCCCTAGCCCCTAAAGCACCAAACCCTTAGACTATATGTTTCATGGAAATGCATAGAAGGATAGACTCTTAATTGGTTAGACCACTGATGGCTCATCGGAGTGGGTTGGGGGACACAAGATTCGGGAGATTTAGGCCTTGGCTGAGTAATTCCGAATGTGTCTTTGAGGACGATAGGGATAGCTGCTGCAGGCTGCACAGATGTGTATCTTGGTGCTGAGGCACCTTAAGGCCCTAAACCCTAAACCCTAAGGGTGCGGGGTTGATATTCAGGGTAGCTCAGAGTTCAGGATGCGTCAAGTGCCAGTGCTCGAAGTTTGAAGTAGGAAGAATAGGGTTTTAGGGTTTAGGGTTATGGTTTCTTGGCCATAACACATTGCTTCCTAGGGACCTTCGAAAGGGAGGGGTCGGTGATTCCAAAAATGAAGGGTCCTCAAGAGAAGATACACACTCGGCACCCTTAACGTTTGGAAACTGCTGTACTGTGAACTTTTGGTTGAGGCAGCAGCCATTGTCGTTCAGGTGCAGCCAGCCTCTCTACATGCTTTAAAAGCAAAGCTTGAAGCCTGACCATCTAGCTAGAGATAGAGGTTTAAATGTGGCTTGAGGTACGCAAGTGGATTTACAACCCGCAGTGAACCCCCCCTGCGAACCTAGAAGCGTAATCCTTCACTTGCACCCCAACAATCCTGCTATGATCCCATGCAACAGAAGCATCAGCAACGTCATGATAGCAAGAATCGCCAATCGAAGGCACCTTCTTAAGCCCCTAGCTTTAAAGTTTTCAACCCTAACCCCTGTATCCTCACCATTCCCTCCTGCTTCATCCTCCAATGCTCCTTTGGAATTATTCCTAATATTCATTATAGTATAACCCTAGGAGTTACTAAGCACATATCTATGTTATAGGTCTAGAGGGAAGACAGCTTCAAATATCCTCATATGTTGACACACATATATGTATACATGTATCTATTTTCACATATCACCCGCTGTGCAAACCCTGCATGCGCCCAAGATGCGGACCTGTTACTTGGAGAGCCTAAACCCTAAACCATAAATAGTAGTTTCCATTTTCCTTTCCATTATCCCAATATAGCAACAAACCTAATATGGACCTGCTATCTGGAGAAGCCAACCCTCCATGTGAGGCTGCTGGCTTCTCCCAGGCCTTTGACCCGGAGCCTGGTCCTTTGCTAGGGTTTTGGGGTTGAGTGGTTCGTGTTTGAGGGGCTTAGGGTTCAGGGGCGCAGGGCTTAGGGCCGGGGAGTTCATGGGGCTTGGGGTATAGGGTCTGAGTTGCTGGAAGTTGCTTGAAAGTCCTAGCTAATTCTTGGGGCAAGGGAGCTCGCGAAGGTATTCGGGATATACTATTTTTTGGCATATCAGCCCCGGAGACGTTGCAACCATGAAGCTTGGTTCAAAACTTAGACCTCATGAGTTCGCGCAACAGCCCGGAGTATGCCTCAGCTGCTTTTCGGTTGTGGCGGCTTGTTGGGGTACGGTGTCCAGGCTCCGGTATTGCGCAAGTAGCATCGTGGATCCCTCTGAGACCACATTGGGGAACCCATAACTCACACACACATATTTATATATAGAGTCCCCCTTCCGTAGATAGAATATGGGGTATATGGGGAGCTTAGCATAATATACCTAAAGCCATATTCTATCTACTTAAGGGGGCTATAGATTCTGGGGCAAACCTCCATATTCCATGCACAATGTTGCCTTCCATCCCAGCATGACCGTCTCGGATTTTGCGGAGGGCATGTATCTTAGGCTCTTACAGTATACAAAGCTGATGGAACCCCTATGTAATCCCTATATATATCCACGTAAACTTCATATAGAGTCCATATAGAATCCCTTTATAACACCATCTCCGGGCCTCATTCTCAAAAGAGGTAATCAAGGCACCCAGTGGAAGTAACAAAAAACATTGGGGTTTAGGGTTTAAACATTGGCCTCCACATTCAATTGGTTGGACCCACAATACTCCCTGACAAGCAGTCTAGAATGAGTATCCCCAAGCCGTAAACCCTGCCAGGCTTATCCCTTCAATTCCCAAGGGTACTCCTAGTTTGAGACGGCGGAGCCTCAAGCCCCTTACCCTTAAGCCAGTAACTGACACTTAATCTCTTGAGGCTCTCCCGGTACCCTGACGTGGGTCCAAGAAACCAGATGGGAAACCCAGTGCCCCGAACCCGGATGCTGAAGCTATCCAGACAGCAGTCCCAAGAATAGAGATCCCTTCATAGATCCCGACATATTCTCATCCTTATTAGTCTAGGTACCACCGAAGAAATTGATCCAGCATTTTCGAGCCCCCCCTGCCGTATCGAAATCCGATGCCCAGGCAGGCAAAGATTCCGGAGATCGATCGCACCGCACAGGCTTACCTGCACACTAGAAGTGTGTAGATGAATCGCCTTTTTGACTTGATTTTGGGGTTCTGGGCCATTTTTTCATTTCTTTTTCGGGTCCAGGTAGATTTCGATCTGTAAGGTTTATCGGGCTTCAGGGTTTCGATGTTTATTGTAAAATCCGTACGGAGGAGGGCCTTCTTGTTTTCAGGTTGGCTTTCGGGGCCTTTGCGCCACGGCAGTTGCAAGTAAGATGCCATTCCACTTGACTGAAAGACTGCGAACAGCAGGCCTCCTCTTTTTAGCCATGCGGTCCTGGCCCGCTAACCTACCTTAGACCCTAGATCCTAACTAGTGGGGCCCCTGAGCGGCTTCAAGAAGCAATGGGAAGGGTTTCGGGGTTTAGGTTTTAGGGTTTAGGGTTGTAGAAGACTTCATGGAGACACTTAGAGAATCTCCTCAAAAGCCACCTCTACCCTGATGTCTGCAAGTGTAGCCTATAAGCTGTAAATGGAAACCACGGCCCGATGTGGGCCCTAAATCCTAAACCCCCAAACCCCATAGCAGCCCCTGAATCAGAGCCCCTGAATCCACCAAAGTTCTACCCTCCCAAACTAGCATGAAATCCCTTAACCATGTTAGTTTGGGGGAGTATATACCCGAAACCCTATACGCTACATATCTTCATATATCTCTAGTATCCCTTTATCGCCCCAAACCGTAAACCCCTCTATGTCCCTACCCTAAACCCTAAACCCCAAACCCTACACCCCTAGGTATCCGGATCACCTTGATGGCAGGCGCAGGCCATCAAAGCCGCGACGAAGCCTTACGTCGATGCTGAGAACAAGGCCACTTCCAGGGTGAAGCCCTACCGTAGGGTTTAGGGTGTAGGGTTCAGGGTGTAGGGTTCAGGGTGTAGGGTTTAGGGTGTAGGGTTTAGGGTTTTGGTAGGGCCCGAAGAATACGAATAAAGTTCGAGACAGGATACATAAACGGCGAAAATTTCACGAATATTTAGGCTTTGCATTGCATTATGGGCTTAGCGTTTTTCTTCGAGGTGTAGGGTATGGCTTTCTTGCGGTCTGCAGGGTTGAGGAAACACCAGCAGCTGGGTAGAGTGATAGTGAGGCCCTTAAATTAAACCCATCAAGAAGCCATGCGTGCAAGTATATTGGCGCTGCCAACCATGGGGTGCCCCTTCTACAGCTGGCAAGGGTGAGTTCCCAAGTCATCCCACGCCTACACCCCCTCCCCACCCTGCGCATTTACCCCAATTGTCAGACAGTATTCTAAAACGCACCTCGCACCGCAAACCTTGAACCAAAGCCACTCCATGACTCTCGACCCTAATCTGAAGACAAATTCAGTAACGAAATCAACCAGCTGCCTCAACAGAGTATTTCTGAGTCCGAAACCTTTTTCCCAGCCTTAAGCAAGCGGCACACAAAAAATCCTTTACCTCGACCCGTCTCATTACAAAAGCCACCTACCAAATCCTGAACTGCATCCCTTCCCAAACAATCTGCTCGCAGACCTCCACCACCTCTGGACCTCCCACTAGTCCGTGTGAACAACGCAGACCCATCCCCCCACAAGCTGCAGCCCTTGATGGACTCCGTTGCGCCCATGTTGCCTTGACTTGCATCGTTTCTCTATTCCATGCGCGGGCTCACGAGTTCCAGGCTAGTAGGGCTTGTTCTCGGTGTCAACCTGTGTGCCGGAGCTTAGCTCTTACACTTGGTTGCACGCACGTCTGCGTATGCGTCTCACTAGCAGGTGTAACGGATACAGCATTCCAAATGCCGGTGGAATGGCTTGTGCTGGCTGCAGGAAAGTGGACTTTAGATCGGCTGACCATAGCCGCAGATGCTGCTATTAACCAGCTATTGACGAGATCGCTGCCGGAAACGCACTTCAGCTCTAAAGAAACCCCCTCCAACGCATTATTCACTGTGAAGCCCTTTCCAACGTTTACTTATGGCGGCGCCCCTGAGAACGATCCGTACAACTACCGCACAAACAAGGAGGCGTGCGAAGCCAGACGCAATTTCAAATTGACAGCATTCGAAGGCTTGTTGGGGCAGGAGGCGAAGATCCTGCTCCTGAAGCATATCCAGTGGGTGTTCTCTCCAAAAGAATTTAGGAGCTTCGTGGAGAGATACTGTGACATGGGTTCGCATGTGCTGAAGCGACAGCCATTTTTCATTTTCAGCGGACCTCCTGGTACATGCAAAACGGAAATTGCTCAACGCACAGCACGATACATGGGAGTGGATCTGCTCATTGTGGAACCTGGCCATATTCAAGGCCAAGATTCACAGCCTACCTCGAAGCTGCTTCAACAGCTTGCTGTCCAGATCCGAGACAAAGGAGCTTGTGTCGTCCTTTTTGATGAAATTGATCACTTAATCGCCCGCGACATCGAAGGGGGTGAAGCCACAGCCGCACGATCGCAATTTCGTCAACTCATCGATGGTCCCAGTGGTTTGCTGGATGGACAGCCAGTCATCTTCATTGGCACAACGAACCAATTTCACAAGCTGGAACCTGACATGGTCTCTCGGGCTCAGGTTCTGCATTTTGACCTTCCGACAGCAGCAGCTGCGGCCCAAGACATTGCAAGACATGCAAAGCATTTGGACCAGAAGCAACACAAGCAGCTTGCAAGCCTTGTTTGTGAAGGCCAGCTTTCACACCGTGATATCCGAGAGTGCTCTCGCAGCATTATGCTGACAGCCAAGTCAGCAGAACGAGAACCCTCTTTCGGGTGGTATGAAGCGTGTTTCAAGGAGCGGAAACAAAATTACGGCTTGCTGCATCCAGAAAAGACAGTGGGTGTACCGACAATGCCTGTCTCGCTGAAAGCAGCAGGCCTGACTGGCTTGGGTGTTTTAGGCTTAGCAGTGCTATCTTCCAATCCCGTCTTTTCGGCTGCCACTGTCCTCCTGTGGGCAAAGTTCCGGAGGCTATGCAGCAAGAGTAGTGCAAAGTAATGTTAAAGCCGGGAGCGCAGACGGCATGCGTGCACTTTTGGGGCTTGAACGACCAAATGGTGTGCCGGGCCTCGCATTGTAATGTTATCGAGCTCATAAGGGCTGGTTCTTGCTGTGCATGGGCCTTTACCGAAGTTTTTAATAATTGTAATGTCAGAGTTGTGTTCCGGAATGCGACCATCATCTCGACTGATGCACAGCTCGACTGTGTCCAGCGCACAGTTGTTCATTGGGGAATTTCGGAAGGTTATAGGGTCGAGGTCTTGTGGGTCAGTAGTCTTAAGAAGAAGAAGAAGAACGAAAAGGAACGGGAACGCTACTGGAAGACAGGCGAAGGACGAACCGAAGAACTACAATTGGGACTATAAGCCACTGAGTATATGATATTGAAAGCACAGTAAACATTGAAAGATAGATATTAAGTTGTGAATACTTATCTTTAGTTCTTTCGATTTTCTTCGGTGGTGCTGATGAGCGCGAGCGGCTTGCTCCTCTTCTTAATAATATCATAGCATTTCGGTTTTGCCTTGAAGGGCCTACCCCGTCATCGCTTCCACTTCTACTTCTGCTTGCTCCCCTTGTGTTTGTGTAAATACTTCTTCTTATCGGTGGTTCACGCCAGTTGCGCGACGCGAAGGTGTTGCCTTGGTATGAGAGTAGTGATAGCAGTCCACGGTAGTAGTAGAAGAAGGAGGAGGAAAAAGTAGCACCGGTAGATGATAACGTCAAGGATGATGTTGAAACGGTATTTGTCACCAGTGGTATAGAGTTAACTGTAGGCCTCCGCTTTGAAATACATGCGGATTGAGGTTGAAGCCACTGTGGATTCCTACAACAGCAGCGGGCTTAACTGCACTGGGTGCAGGTTTCAATGTCTTGCGATTTTGGAAGAAGGTCGAGGGGGCAGGATGGATGCGTTTGCATTGTTCTACCAGACATAACCTTTTCGAGCTGGACTGAGGGCGATGGCTGCATGTTTTGTCCCGTTCCTAAGCTTTTCTTTTCGGGTATGCTTTGTTTCATGGAGTCCCTTGATTTGGAAAGTTCAGACTTCCTGAGGACCTGATAGAACCAGCTGAGCTTTGGCCCGATTACTGTTTGATACTTCACAAAAGTTTTTGACAGCAAGCCAAGCGCTCACCGTCAAGTTCAGTAACCTGAGCCAGCGACTTTCGAAGGATTTTGCAGCTCGTAACCGGCTGCTGCAACTTGGAGGGTCAAGAGACTCAGTGAGAAGACTTACAACCCAGTATGCCACGTAATGCCCCAGTTATTCCCATTAGTAGTCTACTTACTAAGACTCCCTGACCCTCCAACTAACCACCCCATTGGTGCTAGCTTCTTTTCAAGAATTGGGGAGTTGGAGGCTAGCGCAAGATGATCTAAACGTTGTATATCCGACACTATACCCTAAACCCTTAGCCCTACGTGGTTGGCCGCAGTTTCAGTGTGCCCAAAGCATTGCGCCTTGCGACATCTACGTCTAATCCTTCTCAGAATAGTGGAGCCTAACGAATTAGGGTCCTAGGTTTCTTGCATGATTATAGCATAGGATCTCAACATGGAACGTATTTCGGCCCCTGTATGATATCCAATCTTTCGGATCTCCTGGAATCCCTCAACCCTAAAACCCTAAACCCAATCCTTGTCACTGTTCCCTTCTGCTAGTTGGTCCAATGCCACCAAGCCCGACCTGGCAGTGCTTGCTTCAACCTGTGGTGGCTTCATGGTTTAGGGTTTTGGGGGGTTCTCTAAAGTAGGTGTCCTGTTTGGGGGGGTATCGATACTAAGGACTCGAGTATTTTAGGGTCTGTAAACGGTCCCCCCCCGCCCCATTCATGGAACCTCCCATGTCTCCAAGCGCGATCAACGCGCAGCATGTAACAGTGATTGGGCATGTGTTGTTTTCCAGGAGTTTCCCTTCGAGCGGGTATGTCGTTCGTTTCGGTTGAGGTTCATGACAGTGAAGACCTGGCCCGGATCCTCTTCTCCATTCCTGGCTAGCAAACAGTTAGTTCACGTACCCTGTTTCAGTTGCCAGTCAGCATTTAGCAGTTTCCATAAATAGAGCGGACCCAAGAAAGACCCTAATCTGCTGATTACAATCCTGATTATAGGCATCCCCATTTGCCGCCATATTACGACGGCCTATGGGGATTGTATTAGGGATGATTCTGTTTTCGCTGATTATGTAGAAGTGAAATGAACGGCTTTGGGCTACTTGGTAAGCTCAGAAGCCCCCTAAAAGGGACACTCCAACCCCCAAATTCTAAATGCATATTGTGGGAAGGGTTGATTTTTCGGTTTCCAGTACAGCAATTTCTTTGTAGGGCCGGAAGCTTAAATTTGATGCCTTAAGCCCTTTGGAGAGGAAAAGTTCCTTCAGGTTTGGCCGTCACGCTGGCCAATGAGGTGGCCTGGACAAGGAAAATGCGGTTATGTAGGACTACAGGGCTTGGGTAAGGGGTTTCAGAATCGAGTCTTTGAGTAGTTGGGACCCAGAGTGGGCGAAATCTCTGCAGGAATGCATTCACCTTGGAAGTAGAGTGCTTCGTTACTCGTTACTTAAACGGAAGGATCCTTCCTTCAGGGGTTCTCTGATGAGACGATTTTGGTCACCCCAAAGTTAGGACCCTGTTATATGATTATAATACAGTGCTGGACTTTCGAGGCATTGGGGTAAATCCCCTCTGTCGCTTTATTGGGATGAGGGGTTTTAGGTTGAGACCAGCTTGTATGAGAGCGTGCGGGGATGGGGCTTGCAGGCTAAGGGCCTAGGGTTAATACCTGGACCCCCCCAAAACTGTCAAGAATTATGGTCTTTTTGATTTTTAGACCGGAACTTTTCCTACCGTTGGAGGCCAGGGGAGGGTTGCAGGCTTGTTGTGTTTTTTGCGCCGTAGGTGCTGAAATGTGTTGTGGTTGGGGCTTGCCAGGTTGTGATGTACGTGGAGAAGGCAAAGAAGCTTGCGGACATGGCCGTCAAGGAGCAGGCGGGGGAATGAGGGTTAAGGGTTTACTGATTACTGGGTTGTTTTCAAAGAATTTTAACTAAGTTACTACGACAAGGAAACCCTATTAGTTACCACATAGACATACTGTGGTAACTTAATTCAAGTTCCATAGCAGCAACCCAGTTTAGTGGTCGGGGTTTGGAAGTGAGGAGGTTCCTTCGGTTGGATGTCATTCCCCACGAAGGATCACCCGAGGAGTGAAGTGCTGCCTGAGCGTTTGTACAGGGATCCCCAAGAAGGAGTTGCCCAGGGTACCCTAAACCCTCAAATTCTTATCCTCGACCCTTTGAGCGTTTTCGGGGTGGTTTCGTCAATGGGCCAGTCATTACATACCTCCCCTAACTCTGAATCTCTAAACCCTAAATCCCAAAGCCTCATCCCTACACCCCAAAGCCCAAGCCCTGAACCCCAAAGCCCGCACCCTCAACCCATTTTCAAGCCTTACAGGCCTCCGGCAGCCCAGTTCTGGCGTCACAGCATCTGATTGAGGCCTGGGGGTGATTTGTCAGAATTGTAGATTAATGGAGACCCATGATTAATAAACCCCCTCCTTTTAAGGGCCTTAATATTAGGATCCCTATTATAATCCCTATTAAGGGGAGGGGGTTTATTAATCACGGGTCTGGGTTACTATCCTCTTCAAGGGGGTGGGGCATGGTTTGGGATTCCCTTACAATTGGGATCTCGCTTTGACCGTACCAGTGGAAGAAGGTAAATGTGCAGGGTTTTTCATCGGCTCAGGGATGTTACGGGCCATTGATGGAGATTGAATAGGCCAGGGTCTGCTTTCTACTTAGTCACGGAATGGATCCCGGGCCGCGTGATTATCACCACAGATCACACCTGATATGTTCAGCGTTGCTACTGCGGGGTATGTCTTGAGTTGATGCGTCCTACTCCGGTATCGTAGGCATCATGATGGGCATTTCTGTGTCAGGGGTGTTGGATTTCATTCTTGTGTCCAGGCTTTACGCGGTCCAGATTTCGGGCTTATGGATTTAGAGTAGCGGATTTGGGCTTTAGGCCGAAGGTCTTTGTCAGAACTATGAATCTCTTTTTTTAGCGTATGCTGAGGTGATGTACAGCAATCCAGCCTAATAATCGTCCCCCGAAGGTTAAGCCTTGGGCAGTCAAGGCTTTCAGGTGAAGGAATGTGGTCGTTTCCCAAAAAGCGGGACCCTAACATAGAACCCAAATAATATCATCCTTATTATGAGGACCTTCAAAGGAGCCCAATATAGACCCCCAAGTATTACAACCCTTATTAAGGGGATCGTCAAAATAGTAGCCCTATTTTGGGACCATGTGGTAGTTGATCCAAATTCCTGTTCCCGACGGGGCCACCGTGGAAAAATATTTGTCCGCATATTTATCTTCAGCGAATTACCGGAATCCTCAATAACTTCCCCAAAGGACCTTTAGATCAATAGCCATGTGCGAATAGGGTGTACGGTGTTGGGTGTTCTCCCATGGTAGTTTGGAGCTTGTTGGAGAGAGCCACTAACTGGCATCCTTAATGCCGAGCCACCCAAACGAAATGAGATAACCCACAGTAAACGACTCATAGTCTTCGCATAAAAGGCCCTTCGAGCCCCATGCCCTACATTTTGCTTTGTACCCCAAAAGTAGGTAAAATAATGACCCGAAACGCGAAGGCCCACGTTCTATGTACTTTTGGAGCTCAGGTGGACCCTAAACGCGACACCTAAACCATGCTTCGAGGCACATAAGCTGATGCATCAGGCGCAGGAGAAGAAGGCTCGTCGTGCATAGGATTTAAGGTTTGGGGTGTAGGTGTAGGGCAACAAGGTTTAGGGTTTAGGGCTGACGTTTAGGGTGTACCTAACCCCCAAAGTATGTAGAACAATGAACAATGGTCTCTTTAACCGTTTTTTAGTGGCTGTGGGCCATTGTTTGTGCATCCTGGCTCCCTGAAGCTGAAGCCGCAAAGCGATTCCTGTCCGGCTCATCCCTTCCAAGTCTGAACACATAAACCCCAAAACCTAAACCCTTCTGCCACCCAGCTCCCCGCCTTCCCCCCCCCACCCTCAAACGTTGGATTCCGGCAATGCAAAGCCCGAAAGCAGGAGAGCTTCCACTGAGCCAAACAGCAAAAGGAGATCAAGGAGAACGTAGAATACGGCTGGGCAAATTACAGCGAGCTCAAACGAGCTTACCCCTCATTGTAGTATACCCAACAGGACCCTGAATTAGGATAACGAACCCTGAGCCTTAAACCCTACTTCAGTGAGCTCTCCTCGTTCTGGCCCCAAGCCCTTCACCTTAAAGCCCCAACCCTAAGCCCTAAACCCCAAACCCTAAAGCCAACCTGACCCTCGAAGTATGTAGAATTAGAGCTGTCTTGTTTTTTTTGAACAGTGTTGAAGCCAGGCCGTTACTTAATTTTGAGGTCCAGGGAGTTCTTCGGCGCCTCGGATATGTAAAAGAATGCCCCATGGCTTTAATAGGGGGTCCTATATACGAACATTCTTCACAACGTTTTAAGGGCCAACCCAGTAAAACCCAGCGCCCTCATCCCTGCTGTCGAAAGCCTTGCATGAGGCACGCGCGCTGCATGTCCGAAGCCTCGCGGAGAAGATCAACAGTGAGGCGAGGATCGTCAGGTACTTTTTCCATTAAACCCTAAACCCTCCT
>CAJNIZ010046515.1:51125-87224 GCA_905231905.1 Symbiodinium pilosum
CCAAAGCCTAAACCTTAAACTCTAAATCCTAAGTCTGAAGTCCTACAGCCAAAGCCTAAACCCTACACCCTAAACCCGAAATCCTAAATCCTAATGCTAAATCCTAAACCCTAAGCCCTAAACCCACAACCACAGGCCCTGCCTAACTACCGCCAGGCTTGTCCAGCAGGGTCTTCATGCTTAGTGTTTGGTTGTTGAAAAACAAAGTTTAGGGATGAGGCTTTAGGGCTGGAATTTAGGGTTTGAGTTTAGGGCTTAGGGTTTTATGGGTATATAGGGGGGGTATGGGATACATGGGGAGGAGGGTTTGGTTGGGTGTAGGATATCCAAAAATGGGGCCCTTTTTGTTTGAGTCCCTATGTTTGGAAGCTGCCACGTTTTCCTGAGGCAGTTGTTCATTAGGGGTCTTGTTTGATGGTACTGCAACAGCATTCAAGATTCATCTAGTCATCGTTCAGTGTATGTTTAGGGCTCAGGGCTTTGGGGGAGCCCATTGTTTTTTGTTTCCCCACTTTGCAGCTTTTGCGACTTGCATTGTCATGGAAGGATGATGCAAAGTTGTGGTTGGGCCTGGGATGCAAGGTGCGCGCTGCGCATACAGCAATATTTGAGGAACACGGGCTTGTGAATCCTAGTAACTTGGAGAGTCTCCAAGGTCTTTGCGCGCTTGAGAAGGGCAATTGGGATCAAGCTTATGGGGTGCATTGAAGCGCAGTAGGCAGATGGAAACAGGTTTCGAACGTCTTGAAGGCAGACCGACTGAAGAAACTCATGCTTTAAGCTTCGGGTCAAGATTGTCCTCCTCAGTTCCAGAATTCTGCTGTCAGTCGTCCCAGAGTAGCCGAAACACAAAGTGCAATGGAAAAGGATTCGCGTCAGCCAGTTCAAGGATTTGATCAGGAAACCTACAGTGGAGAGTACTCATGAAACATTAATCATCCATGCAGGACCCCCAAACCCTAAACCGCTCCGCATATGTTGGCCTTCTTCCCCCACCTGGATGGCCCAAGGAC
Source organism: Symbiodinium pilosum (assembly GCA_905231905.1). Classification (NCBI taxonomy): domain Eukaryota; class Dinophyceae; order Suessiales; family Symbiodiniaceae; genus Symbiodinium; species Symbiodinium pilosum. The sequence goes on from CAJNIZ010046515.1 coordinate 52,139, forward strand.
CTATAATGCTAGCCTAATACCAACTATTTGGGTGGGGTTAAAGGCTATTTGGGGTATTTGGGAGACCCCTATGAACCCTTAAGCGTATTGTATTCCCCAACCCTAGAATAAGAGTAGTTGGGAAGCCTAATTAGGGTTTAGGGTTTGGCCCAAACCCCAAAGCCCGTGGCAAGGCCACGCAGCTTGCTGAGCACAGCGCGGCGTTCTCGGCCCTGCAGATTTCGCAGCCAGGGTCCCAAATCCAGGACCCTGTGAAGATCCTAAACCCTAAGCCCTAAACCCTAAACCGCGTCGGTAGATAAACCTGATGGCTTCCCTGCAGTGCATGACTGGGTTGCTGTTAAGGGATCTAAATTAAGTTACTATTATAAGGAAAGGGTTTAGGGTAAGTATCACAAGGAAGCCTTATTTACAATACATAATCTAGTAACGCCACGCAGATGAAGGTCAAGGGCTTGGGGGGGGAGGAATTTTGGGTCTAGGGGGTTTAGATACGGTTTAGGGGTTTCAGGGTTTACGGCTTTTGGAGCTTCGTTTTTTTTTCCCACGGTTTAGGGGTTTCAGAGCTTCAAGGTTCCAGAGTTTGGGTTATGGAGTCTGTGCAGGTGCTCTAGATTCGGAACTTTCGCGTTTTGGGGAGTCAGGGGTGTTAAGGGATTTTAGGGCTTGCGATTTTTCAGGTTTAGGTTTGGTTTTGGCAGGGACTTTCGTCTTTTGGGTCATCATAGATTCTAGGGCTGATCGAAGGGAGCATGGGCTTGAACATTTGGAGGTTTCGGGCGTACGGCATAGTTTCTGAGGAGAAGATTCAGAGTTTAAGTTTAGGGAACTGCATATGAGAAATATTGACGTAAACTGTTGTTGCCTGAGCCGTAGCTAGCACCCCTGAACCCTAAATCCTACACCGCTCCAAAGTCTGCAACCTATGTAGTAATCTCAGCAAGTATGAGAAGGTGGGACGGGCCTTCCATAATTAGCAATACAGTCAAGCTGCTTTTTTTCAAAGCAAAGCTCATATGAGCTATGGTCTAAACTGTGTAAGGGGGGTTTGTATAGGGGATGTAGTAGGGAAGTATGATAGGGGGTTATGAAGGGGCATACCAGGAGTTTAGACTATGACTCATATGTGGCACGCCTGTAACCCGTTTCCAAGCGGACATTTGTAGCATCCCTAACCTGACCCCCAAACCTTGGCCCGAAGCCCTTGGTCCCCGTAGGGGCAGAAAGGTTTAGGGTTCAGGGTTTTAGGGTTGTAAGGGTTTAGGATTATCATTATGGTCTTAGCTTCTTCCTATCATTTTAACTACAGTGTGCCGCAACTGGACTTCGCAATGCTGTTGGTAACTATTCGGGCTTCCCTACGTTGCAGTTCTTGTAAAGCTCAACATAAAGCCAGCGCCCATGTTCCATTTCATTTGCCATTTTAATTAGCGCCCTTCTTATCCCTGTAGTGTTTAGAGACCACGAAACCGTGCCAAGTTGCGCTCCTAAGGCAGTCTGGCCACCTGCGCCGTTCGAGCGCATGAGATGGATTTTCCGGGGCTGACGATATGGACGGGAGCACTGAGTATAGATGCAGTTCTGGATTATGGGGCCCGGGGAAAGATTCAGTCAAAAGGACAGCACAGAAGCACCATTTCAATCGAGGGATCAAGCTTCAGCTTGCTTCAGCTTATGACTTGAGTAGTGGAACCGGTACTGGCTTCGAGCCGGGAGATGGCAGAGCGGATCTCAGAAGGGAGGTCAAAAGAGTGATGGCGGTGAATCTCCTACATGAGCTATAGTCTAAACTCCTGAAAGCCGGGTATATACGGGATTATATAGGGGAGTACTATAGGGGTCATTTAGGGGGATACTAGGAGTTTAGATTATAGCTTACATGAGGATTTCTCAAGATTGGGACTCCCTTTTTGGTGGTTCCCATGAGAAGGATTATGGTATTTTGTTGGGGTCTATACATAAGTCCCCCGTGTCTAAAGGAAATCCCCGTACTAGGTCCCTCTCATCGTGGTGAAGGGCTAGACTGATTTTCCTTTGCCCTCTTGGCCTGCTTAAAACCTGAGGGTTCTTGGGGTTTAGGGTGCAGGGATCCTTCAAATTTACGTCTAAAACCCTATATCCTCTTGTTTTGCCCCTCAGCAACCCTGTTCAAATCCCTTTGACCTGCAGTATATCTCACAGCTGCTTCTGGAGCGGGCTTGCTTCGGGGCTTAGGATGGATTTTCAATGGTCCTGGGTAAGGACTTTCTTGGTCGATGTTTCGAGAAACTCCTACATGATTTCAGAGTACCTCTCGATACTTTGTTGTTTTATGCCTACGAACTTGCTTTGTGGCCCATGGAGCCGTTAGGTCTCCATTTATCTTTGCAACAAGGGTCGTTGTGAGAAATTCCCTACATCCTAAACCTCAAACCATATAAGCAAAGCACGCAAGGCCCCACTCTCCATCACTTGGGATTTGGGGTTTGCGTTGAGGGCTAAACCTTAAACCTTGAACCCCTAGGTGCAGGCAAATAACCCTAAGCCCTAAATCCAACCTGGACCCCAAATCATGTAAAATCATGGCCCTTATGGTTGTCATTTTGGGTTTAGGGTTATTATTTTACACTTTTGGGTGCTTGGGTAAACCCCTGTGAAAGCAATATCCGGGGCTTGACGTACCTGCGAAGATAGAGCCGAAGCTTTGGACCCGAATACCTACTTGGAGGCTCAGGGTGATTTTGACCAAATTTCAGTGATGACTTTTTGATAAGCACCCTAAGTTCTTTAATCTGGTTATAAATGGGTCATAGGCAACAGTTCTAATTAGGCTATGATTACTCTGAACCTCCAATTAATTAAGATCAAGCACAACGAGGAGAGGAAGTCACAGCGGGCTTTCTGCACTCACTGTCCCTGTGAGCACGTGGCATTCTGTTGGTATTGCCGCAATTCCTTATAACTTCAACAACCTAGTCAACTGTAGCTGTTGGAAGGCAGTCGTAGAGTAGTAGAAAAAATTCTGCGAGTCCTAAACCCTCAACCTTAAAACCGAACCCTATCAACTTATCGTCGTCCCGCTTGTCAGTTAGCTCCTCAACCCGTGTAGATTGCCATGTGGACTTCCGCAACTCACTTCACACCTACACTTTTGCAAATGTTAGTGCGACACCCCTTTTTCATGTCATGTCTATTTTCTTTTCCCTATGATCCTCCTTTTTCGAGGCAATAGTACCCTAAGCCCTATAACCCTAAGCTCTATATAGGGCCAAAAGCAGCCTGTGTGGAATTGAGATACGTAGGATGCCCAGGATGCACGTCCCATCTATGGTGCAGCCGTTTGCTGTCCTCCAGGTCTGCCTGTAGTGAAGCGTGTGCCCCCTCCAGGGGCCCTCACATCCGCACATGGGCGGGCGGTGTCGGAATTGCGTCAATTGGTCATCCTCGTCCCCGTCTTCCGGAGCTATGCCGGTGCGCGAGCGGTGGCTTAGCTCTTCAGCAATCTAAGTCTTGCTTGGGTTTGAAGACGTTGGTGGTGTCAGAGGATGTAGAAAACCGAATATGAGTAGTATTCTATTTTGGGATACTATAGCTCCCAATAGAAAGCAAGATTATATCCTTGAATTGTATAAAAAGAAAAGCTGTTCAGGAACTTAAATTAAGCCACTGGGGGTTCCTCATTGTAGCAACTTACTTCAAGTTCTGTTACAACCCAAACCCTAAACCCTAATCCAAGTAAAGTTGGACCTTGGGGGGAGATTTGACTTATCAGCGCCAATTCTGCGGGCTGAAAGCTAAGATGTGGCAGGCTTTGTGCGGAATGCTCGCAGGGTTTAGGGTTAAGGGTCTAGACTCTATGGTTGCAGAATGGAAACTTTTTCGCCTGCAGAAAGAATGTGATGGAATTGTTTGGGTGCCTACTGCAAGTTCTGGGCTAAGTGACCCTGGAACCTGAACCCTAACTCCCAACCCTCTTTCCCGCGAAAGGTTACGCCGAAAGATTTAGAGCTTCAGGCCTGGGTTGTGCTGTAAATGAGAGATACGCTTGTTGTGAGCTATAGTCCCCCTTAAGTCAAGAGAATACGGGGGTATCTGAAGATCTTATTATAACATACCCAAAGCCATATTATATCTACTTAAGGGGGACTATAGGGTTTGGGATTAGACGGCATGGCTCATGGATCTGTGGAATTCCCACCTCGGGACTAAATCTTACCAGCAGCATCAAGTTGGTCAAGTAACACTGGGCCCGAAGCCGCAAACCTAGCCAGCCCTCAACTCTAAGCCCAAACCGGGTGTGGAATGCCGTGCAGTAACTGGACTTGCGCATGACGTCTGAACCCTGAACAACCCTGCAACATTTTCGAAGCACTGAATCAGTGCTTCAGACATGGGAAGCTCAAATGAGAACGCTTCCAACTCACGCTCCCGGTTCGGACCCTGTTCAGGCTTCTTGCGAGAATGTAAAACAGCATGCTTTGCATTCTGCATTCTGGTGGATGGTTAGGCAGCGTTAATTTGGAGTTGCCGGCTGTAGCGCTCTGATGCTAAGGACATACACCTTCGTTGTCCACGTTGCCAACGCCTGCGAAGGGGAAAAGCTGAAAATGGTAGGAAGCCACCCGCCAGCTTTGAGCAGCAGTTGCATCATCTTTTTTGACAGCATGGAGCGGCAGAGGAATAGCATTCCGGCCATTTACATTCTCCAGTCTTTGGGCATTCTGATATATACAAGAAGCTGCCCTATCGGGTGATCATGCTTGGACACTTCCCTTGGGCTTCAGTGGGCCTGGATTCACTTGCTCAAGTTTGGTTGGGGTTCAGGTTACAGACCCTGTGACAGTAGAGGGGGACTTCATCATCCCGTCAGACCTTGCCAACCAGGCCCACAATCTCCAGTGGGTTCCCCCCAAATCTCCGGGTTTTGGGGCTTAGGGTGCCTTGTATATCCTCACCCTAAAGCCTAAACGCTAAACCGCGAAGGCGTGCCGTGGCTCGGTTGTTGGGGTATCCATGGCGGGAAGGCGCACGTAGGGCTGGCTTGGAGTTGAGCTTGGCGCTGCTATGGAGCTAAACAGAAGTGAACATAATGTAGACCCGTGATTAATAACCCCCCTCCTTTTAAGGGCCTTAATATTAGGATCCTATTCTAATCCCGATTTAGGAGAGGGGGTTTATTAATCAGGGGTCTACATTAGCAGCTGCAGGGGTTTAAGGTTTGAAGCTTCTACGGGAACTACAGTACATGTTTCATTTTGTCTCCGTATTGGGTTGAGTGCAGCTCATCGCGTCCGGACTGTTGTTTCGATACGTTAAAGTCTGGTCTAGGGCCTACGGCTTAGAGGGAGCTTTCTGTGATTGATGGTTGTTGGATTTTTCGGATGGGAATTCCCATAAATAGGGAGACCGCATACCCGCATGTTGCAAAGTCCTCTGTATAGGCGCCCCCGGACTGGCGAAGTTTTTCGACATCCCGGCGAAGGGATTACTATTCAGGTTTTGGAAAGGGTTCGTGTTGGTAAAGGCTTGTGCCACTGCGGTGTCGCCGCGCGGCTTGGGTGCAGGCATAGTTACCCAGACCCCTGGGAGGATGTAGAAAGTAACTCCCCTGTTGGGGTGCCTAGAAATTACCCAACACCAGTATAATTAGGCTGCAGTGCTGGGGGCTCTACCTCCTAGATTTTCTCAAGCATCTTGGAACAGGGCCGGCATCTATGTGCAACCTGTTGTGAACCACAGAGTAATGTCTAGGCCGACGAGAGCAGATCAACAACGTACCCTATGCCCTAAACCCAATTTTTTAAATTATGCTTCGGCCGCCAGGACATGGAGGTGGATCCGCACTGCTGTGAGAAGTGGAGGTTTCAGGCAGGGTCTGAACCTACACGCTAGGCGTTAGACCCTAAGTTCTTCGTGTAGGATGTAGGGTGTAGGATTTATGGTTTGCAGTTTAAGGGTTTCGGACTTAGGGTTCCTCATGCTCCTGGTATAATATACGCGGGCAATTCAAGCCTACCCTGTAAAGCCTAGATTGCCAACTCAAGGGGGTTTACCTTGCAGGGTATGATTTTTCAGGCTCTCAAAATATGAGAAAACATTTTGGGATATTTGGGTTCGTGACCTAGATATGCATACACGCATCGAAAAGAAATACTGTCGGTACTGGTGCAGGCTCCAACTATCGCAATGTGTATTCATCCAAATTCCCAGAGCCTTAACACACTGAATCCAAAGACACCCGTTCATTCGGACATTGAACAGGTCAGTAAGGATGTGTCTTGCTCCTCTGCCTGCGATCAAGATATGTACCCGCCTGCATGTCCCCATCACCCAGTCAGACATGACACGGTTTGGGGTCTAGAGCTTAACGAGTCCGACCAGACAGTGTTAGCGGAAAAAAGGTAATGTGAGTTTTTAACCACCGGTACCATCTCCAGGACTTGCGGTAAGTTCTTGGAGGGTCAGCGGGACTCAATAAGTAGGTGAATCCCTATAAACCACATTGATAGCTGCACTTATCCCTATTGTGAACCTACTTACTAAGTGCCCCTGACCTTCCAAATTGAAAATTATGGTCCTAAGCTAGTCCTAGATCCTTGGTATAACCATGGTACAGGAGACACTTGAAACAGATCTCAACATGGCATCGGTATCTACATTATGTTCCGAACTATGTCAGCTCTAGATGGACCGCAGTTTTATGCAGACTTCGACTCACGCTTTCCCATGGTTCCCGGCAAAGCAATCACGAAATGATAGGCTTCCCCCTAACGTGCGGGCCTTTGAGAATATGCAGGACAACCCCTATCCTAAAGTCTCTTAGAAAATTATTCATCATCATACATAACCTTAAGGTTTTTGTAGTATACTTCTAACAATTAAGATGGAGGGGCCCTTCCCCCAAGCGAGGTGGTGTTGGATCGGTCAATCAGCTTTGAGTACAAGTGCCACTGCCGCGGTGTTTGCACTCTCTCGGAATCGGGGTTTACTTGGAGGGTCAGGGGGTTGAGGGCAAAAAAGGGCTACTTGACAAGTTCAATAGATCACAACTCAGAAGAGCCCCATTTGGGTGGGCTATCGTTGCATTACTAGTCCTGAGTGGCAGGCGAGATATAGCTGTTTGGCCTTGCATTGATGAGGGGTAGGGCTACCGCATGGATGCTGCCAGCTTAGGTGTTGGGGTTTGGACATTTGGTAGTTTCCAGAAAAAACGGGGGGACCCCAATACAGACCCAAAATATTGTAATCCTGTTTATAGGGACCCCCAAAACGGTACACCTAATTTTCGGAAACCTCCATTTCTTCCAATGCGCGAGAGAGTCCCCATCTTTGTTTCAGTTGACCACTTGCGCAATGTGTTACCAGCCCTTAAGCTGCAAAAGAGCTGGTGATGTACAGCTTCTTTGAGCGTTGGTTCGTGTCTGTGCAGGTCCATGCAACAGGGTGCAAAGTGAGCCAGACCGAGCAGATTGGATCCTCGATATTTGCCTTCATTCTTCGTAGCTGCTTGACACAACCACTCGCTCTTTCAACTTAACACGGAAGCGTTTAAATCCCGAAACGCATAAGTGGGGTGCAGACGACGTATTACATTCTTGAGATGAGCTACTGTCTAAACTCCTAGTATCCCCCTTAATAACCCTACAGTAGTCCCCGACATAATCCCCTATATAACCCCCTTTAAGGAGTTTAGACTATAGCTCAGATGATGTGGCACCTGTCAGCTGGTACATGTATAGGGCCCCTGGCACTCTACTAAATTTGGTTCTTTATGTTTAAGAGCCCATGTTTCCACGCAAAATCGAGACCTCTCCCATTATCTACAGCTCCAGCAGGTGTGATGCAGGGTTTAGGGTTTTTGCTGGGTATGCTTGGGATGCTGCTGTGGCTAATTTTTCGGACTGTTTTTTGAAACCAGACGCCCCCAGCAATACACCTTTGGCTTCCGCGACAGGTACGTGAGAGTGAAGGCTGACGGCTCTGTTGTGGAAGAAACTTGCGCAAAGCGCTGGTTCTACGGCGGAGAGACAACAGAACTCGAATCGGACGATCAGCTGCAGAGGATGAGGGCGCCTTCAGGGGCTAGGGTTAGGATGTTGGGCTTAAGGGGCCTGATACAAAAGTGAGAGCAAACGCTACTACAGTTGCTGCAGATTTCTTGTGGCATGACATTGATCGCCCGCCCCAAGGCCCCAATGTAGAAGCCTTAGTTAGCAAACAACGCTCACATGACTGTAGCCTACGGTGGATTCCTAAAAATCCTGCGTGACCCTAAGTACCCTAAACCTTGGGAATTACGGTATTATAGTATGGTCAGGTCATGCACGAGTTTGCGTATCAACAGTAGTATATCCCTAAACCTTATCCCGATTACTTGGCCCCCGGCATTGATCTCATCCTTCAAATTCTTTAGCTGTCTGGTCTGGGGTGCGGAGGTCGGGGTTATGGGCTTTATGCCCTGATCCCTTCGACTGGCTTCTGATTCAACCTTTTTCGGCGCAAGCTCAATACCATGCTTGGGTGCCCCAGTAGTACCCCTTTTCCCTTGTTACTGTGGGGTCTCCATAGTAAAGCTAAATAAGCATTCGGAAAAAGGGTATTCTTTTGCTCATGGGATTGGGAACCTAGATAAAAGCTCCCACGCTTCATTCGAGGATTTCCATTGCGGCCCCGCGACGCCTCCTGCACACCCTATCGCCGAGGACGGTTGCAAATGAACAGTTGGCGCTCCGAAACGTTAACACTAACTAAGGCCCTAAAGGCGCTAAGAGCCTAAAAGCCCCAAACCCCCAAACCGTAACGCAGTAAAAGCCCTGAACCTGGAACCCAAACAGAATGAGATCGCACGGATCTGGGACCCAGATCAGCCATTTCTCTACCTGATGTTTCATACGGATATGAGGCTCAAGGATTCAGCGCTCAGAGGTAATCCCTAAACCTTAGGCCCTCAATCCTAAACCCTAATTTTTTCTGGTCCCAGCTCTGAAGCCTTGGTTTCAGGGTGTAGGGTTAAGGGTTTAGGGTTTCTGGGTTTAGGGTTTAGGGGTTTATGGTTTGGGATTTTGGTTTCGGGGCATAGGAATTAGGGATATTGCATTGGATTCGGGCACCCGGGGTCAGGGCTTGCATGGGTCATTGTTGGATATATCTTTTGTTATGAACAAAATACAAATAGCCAATAGATAATACAACATACACAAATAAGTTTCAAGAATAGCCCCAAGAGCAGATGGTTCGGGCTTTTGAGGAACGAGGGTTTCGTATAGGTTCCTGGGCTCCAGCCAGTCAGCAGTACGAGGGCTTCCCGCGCGCGAGATGACAGCTTGTATAGGGTCTTCCTCGCTGCGAGCTACTGCGGGCATGTGCTGATGAAGCGCAAACCGCAGCCCCCAAACGAAGACCAGTTCAAGGGTTGAAGGGTTCAGGGTAGTCAGGGTTGAGGGCGCGTGAAGGGGCTGTAGGAATGCATAGGGTTCAGGGTCCGGGCGTAGGATTCGGGGATTAGGGTTTAGAGTATTGCAACAAAATTGTAATTAGCCCCAACTGTAACCCCAACATCCGGGCTGTCATCTGTTTTCCTAGTTCTCAGGCCGCGAAAATGAGCTCAAGCCATAAGTATATGGGAGCTACCATGAATGGGTTGCCAATATAGACCTCGACATACAAGAATCTGATTATAGGAACCCCCGAAATACGAACCCTGATTTTAGGAAACCCCCGTATGTAGATGCTTCATCCAGAAAGCAACTCTGAAGCAAGCTCAAACCCCAAAAAAGCGTACACACTCACCCTAAATCTCAAGCCATGTACCTTGAGCCTCTCCGCTTGAAAATTTGAACGCTTGACGCAATACCTTTACCTTGCATACTCTACAGGAGGGCTGTCAGGTCGTGCTGCATGCGCATGAACGACCGCAGGAGTTTTGGGTTGAGTATGTTGGGGTTATTTTGGGAACATGGAAAAGAACATGGAAATTATTGATTGATATATGTATGTATATATATATATGTAGGAGTTATATAGGGATAATGGAAAAGAAAATGGAAACTACTATAGTATATAGGGGGTGATAGTGGGATAGTGGGAAAGAACATGGAAGCTACTATATGGGTTGCGTTGGGGTTAGGGTCAAGAGCTTTGTTCTTCTGGTTCCGGTTTTTTGGCGGCTTGTCTTGGGTTCTGAGAGAGATCCAGACGCTCCAACAAAGCTAGCCTGCCCCAAACTGGTATGGAAGTGGCGCAATGGAGAGTACAATCCTTTTAAGAGAGGGGGCCATGTGGGGTTTCATGTTAGTTTGGGGGAGGGTGCATGCCTGCCCTCCCGTGAGAAATGGTAGGCTCTGGATTGGGTTCTCTGGAAGCTTAAGACCTCAACCATGCAGTTCTGACCATTCCCGGCCCTTGTTCAGGCCATTACCGCTGCGGGTGCTGAACTCACAGCAGCGTTACGTATCTTGAGCATTGCGCAGCGCAACGCCCTAAAGCAGCAGTAACATGCCTGCTTTCCTGACTTGCCCTCATGTTCTTGGCCATCCAACCTTTTTTTTTCATTAGTTGCGAGGCTAGTAAGAAGCAATGTCCATTAACTGTGTGAGAAGTAGGGTCTGTAGCTCGCATGTTTGCTGCAAGGGCTGGAGACTTGCAGATCGTCGCAAGAAGTCATGCGGGAGCTTCTGATCCATAAAGCCAGGTGTCGAATGCCCATTTACCCGTGGAAGTTTTCATAAATCGGGGGCAACCAATAGACCCATAATCCCTATATGGTGTGGTAAGGACTCCCAAAATGGGGCCCCGATTTTTTGGAACCGAATCCGTAGGAACCTCCATATCATCCCAGCTTTCCATGTTTTATACCATGGTCTTTTGCATTTGATTCGCATAATTATTGGGGCGATATCCCTGATTCTTGGATTCTTGAAAACCCCAAACCTTAGATACTGCTCCCGTTCTGTAACAGTTGGATAACAGTTATCAACCCAAAATTGGATTGTCCAAACTTATGCCCCCGCCCAAGCCTAAACAGGGGTTTCCAAGAATTAGGAATGCCTTTCAAAAGAGCCAAAACGGGGCATGTGGGGGTATACAAGAATGTGTATGATTTAAGGTTTCCAAAAATCGGGGTCCCTTGCTATGGGGTCCCTATGTCAAGGATTGTAGTATTTAAGAGTACATCAGCAGTGCCTTGTTTCTTGAAACTCCCAGATGTTGAGCCTTGCCCCCCCAAACCTGAACCGCAAAAAGGGGCCGTAAACCCAAAGCTCCAAGCTCCGAACCCTAAACCCTAAACCCCTAAACCCTAAACGCCTAAACCCTAAACCCTAAACCCTAAAGGGCGTAAGCCGGCAGGAGCTCTCGAGGAGGCAGCGCGCACTCCCGACAGCCACCTTCTCAGCTTGGCTCTATTCTGTCAGGATCGATTGTCAGTTTAGGGTTTAGGGTTTAGGTGTGCTCCTGAAGAAAATTGGTGAGTGTATATATATATATATATATCGAATCCTATTTGGGATTCCTTAGCGTTTGTTGTAGTGTGGTTCGTGCATGTGCTACTGCTGTTATACTCATTCTTGTTGATTCTAATGGTAGGTGTTATGCTCCTTGAAAGTACAAGTTTTGTTAGCATCCAAACAAAACTGATGGGCTGGTGAGTCGGATACGCTAGAGGCTTAGCCGTAACTCCTGAACTTAGAATTGAAGATCTGCTCCCTAAACTCATGAACCCCATCTCGTAAGAAATACAGTTTAAAGTTACAACCCGCCAACTCCGGAAACCCTAGAAGCTTTGAGCCCAAATGGGGGTTTCCCAAAATTAGGGGTACCATTTTGGGGGTCCCTATAATAAGGACCATAGTATTTGGGGGTCTATATTGGGTCCCCTTATTTTGGGAAACTACCAAATGAACCACAACCTGAAACCGCAGACGCCATGCTTGGAGCTCCTGACCTGAATCCACCAGCCCATCTGATGGGTTCAGTACAGGGGTTCAGGCATCCATTTGCTGAGGCCATGGCTTGTCTTCGCACATGCTCAAAATGATGTTTTTTCAGGTATTTTGGGTTTTCACGGTTTTGGTTTGCTTGGAGTATTCCGCCACTCGGATGCAGGCTCCTTCCGCTCTGCGGTTCAGTATTCATTGCGCGGCCATATGCTTGAATTACACCTGCTGCACAACAGCTCACTTTTGCGTGACCAGTCAAAGCCGAATCGGGTGGGGTGCTAAGGAAATTTGTTTGACAGCGCTGGGATGTCTAGATAGCTTGCAGGAGCAACAATGGTCAGAATCATAAACAAACGCGCGTATGCGAGTTCCGTTTCTGAACCATGCGAAGCAACAAGCAGCAGGACAGTAACCACTCATTCAGGGGTTAACAACAAGCATCACAGCAGCAAAGCATGAACATTTTGGCAGACCGGACGGTTTCTCAGAGAAGTGGGAGGAGCACCAGGAAGTCTTATCAAGGGCTGGAACTCTGTGCTTTCACATATGGAACTTCCCCAAGCAACTGCCAACGTTGAAGAAGGCGACACAACTCGTGCGGTAAGATCACAAAAAGTGCAGAAACAGCGTTATGACAGCCATCAAGCAAAATGTACTCATGGCTGCGCAGCAACAGCCAGCTGTCCTTCGACGTTTCCATGTCGGGAAGCATTTCTTCTTCTTGTTTTGCTGAAGTGCGACATGCTTAACCTTCATGCTTAGTATGCAAGTCAAAGCCCGTGCATCACGTCATGAGATCCTGGGCTCTAACGGAATGATCTTTAAAGGATCGCCCCACGCCATATTGTTATATGGGAATTTCAAAGCACGACCCCTGAAAATCCCTAGAAGGGACCCCTACAAGCCTGTTGTGATGCCTGTGTATCCCTAGGGTCCCAACCCATGTGAGCCACAGTCTAAACTCCTAGTATCCTCTTTAATAAACCATATACAGTAGTCCCCTCTACAATCCCCTATATATATATATAAAAGGAGTTTAAACTACAGCTCGTCTGGACGAACTGTAGATAGACCCAAGGAGGGATCAAGCGTTGTGGGCGGCTTCGTGCGCTGGGAGACCTTTGCGCACCTGGATTACGTGAAGCAGGAGACTCGACATGGTAGGGTTTAGGGTTTAGGGTCCATAAACAGGGAGACCCCAACATAGAGCCCAAATACTATAGTTCTTATTCTGGGGAGCTCCAGTAAGAACCCTCTTGTTTACGGAAAACCTGATATGTTCGTTAACTGTGATCCAAAAGAAGATGTCCGTGTTGTATAGCAAGTTTCGGATTGCTGAGGGTTCATGGATCTCACCGGTGCAAGATTCTACGGATACATGTGGAACACAAAGAGTTTTGAAGAGTCCTGCGTAAGCTTACTGGTTGTTTGTAGGAATGGCTAGCAATAAGATTCTAGAGGGATTTCGAGGAGCTGGCAGGCCCACTCAGGAGGATTTAGGAGGTAAATGGAGCTTATGCTGCTCTGAAGGTTACTATTTCAGGAGGTCATTATCATTTTAGGATTCTACAAGGTGTCAGAGACTGTGGGATTTCGGGAGTGAATGGCAGGCTTGAGGGCTTGGATTGTTGGGGGGTTTAGGGTTTAGGGAGCTCATGCGGATTTGAACCCTGCCTTTAGCTGTCACTGTATACTTTGTGGCCCTACTATTGCCACCATGATGATGAGGTAAGAATGTAAGGCCAATTCTGGGGCTTGTCATTTGAGGTTATGCTTCTTGACTCAAAGCTTTCGAGCTTGAGAGAGAGAAGGAGAGAGCGAGAGAGAGAGCGGTACGGGCTTCAGGCCGTAGGGTTTTGCCCAAGTCCCGAAGCTCAGGCAGCCGTCAGTGTTTGAAGAAGGTGTTCATATAGCTAGCTGGCGGAGGAAGCCTCCTCACCTCCCGAGGATGTTTTTGGGTTTAGGGCGAGCTGTACGATCGCATGGTTTCAGGGCAGTGCATCACTTCACACTGGTTTGTAACGACACTAGGAAGAGATGAATCCTGAAGCCCAAATAGTCTCTAACCCGAAGCCCTAATCCTAATGTGCTTCTCTAAACGGGAATTGGGGTTTCCATCAATGGATGTTCCCAATATAGACCCCATATACTAGATTATCACCCTGAGGGACTCCAAAAGAGGTTGGGGAAACACCGAAAGAGGCCCCAATGCACCTGCACCTCCGACAGACATCTCCAAACCTTGCAACCTCCCCCTCCCCACCCCACATACGCATCTATGCAAGTGTTGTGCGTCTAGAGTTACAGGAGAACAGCCACATCCGGCAGGAGTTGAACGCAATTCGTGCGGAGCTTCAGGACAGGGATGGGGCTAGCGTTCGGGTTTAGGGCTTGTGATTTGGTGGGCTGGGGGATTCAGCACTTCAGGGGCATGTGCTGCGCAGGCTGCGGAACTTCTTTGAGCTCAGATACGAACAGCCTTCAGAAAGCTAAAGCTTTTTGCTGCCTTTCAATCTCTGAGTGCATACTTGTGTGGTCCTTGCAATGAAGGTTTCATTTCTGTAGTGGCATATGGCATATGGATTGCCTTAAGTTAACACATGTCCATGTCCACGAGCAGGCGAGCAAGAACAGAGGTCTGATGCCTCATTCTTCTCAGCTGGTTCCAGGCATTGCATTGGTATGATGTTATGAATGTAGATGGGGATTCCCTAAGATCTTGGGGGTCCCTACTAAACCGTTTCCCAGAAGTTCTAGCCTAACGCAACACTCTGCGCCACAAACTTCAAAGCCCAATAAGCCCTAATTTCTGAACGTGACCTTCATCATTCGTTAAAGCCCGAACTGTAAGGCTTATGCCATCTCATTTGAACCCTGAGCCTTTTCCTGCTCCCCAAATGCTTGTGGCTAAGCCCTAAATCCCCTTCCCTGGCACGACAGGTGTTCGGGAACCTACTTATGAAGGCTTCCCATAGGCATACCATATACATTTCCGCCTCTGTGAAATCCAACCTCAGGATCCCTTAAAGTAAGGCCTGAACGCTAAGAAACATGCAGGAGTTGTGTGACAAGTTCTCCGCGAAAGAGGAGAAGCAAGCCGGTTCCAGGGCCCTAGGGTCTCCCAATTCTGTGGCCGTTCCTCAAAGTTAGCCGTAAATCCAAATTGTGGCTGGGAAGCCAAGTGCACCCGTATCTGCCCACCAGGTATCTTTGGAGGGTGTTCCCGGGAATTCCAGAAACTGGGTGTTGTGGGGATCCGCTGATACCCCTAGAATTTTTGCCCTCCCTTTTGCGTGTGGCACGCGCAAGGCAAGCAATGATCAACGATCAAGGGCAAGGTTCCGCAGCACAACCCACTCCACTTTCAACCGCGCGCGACCCCCCACCCCGACCATCATATTACCCCAATATAACACCAGTTTCGATTTCATTTTCCATCTCATTTTCCATTTGATTTTCCATTACTGCGGGTTTCCATTTTACTTTCTCCCCACCAAATAGTGGCATCCAATGGTCCTGGTGTCAATAAGTTGGACAACTTGTGACGCTATACTATTTGGGCACTCTTTCCGAGGGATCCGGGTACAGCGTTCTTGCCAGCTTTTGAACATCCTCGCGGGAAGCACTGCGCTGTGGGCTTGGCAGGTTTCCGCTTGCAAATTTTCTTGTCCCAAGTGGGAATCGGACCCCCGAACAAAAGACAGCCGAAACCCCATAGTCCTCCTTAAGTAGATTTAATGGGGGGTATATGGGGATCTTGTTATATCACATTCTCAAAGCCATATTCTATCTACTGAAGGGGGACTATAGACCCTAAAACGCCTTGACTTAACATTTGATTCTGAGAAGAGCTATCCCCAACTGTGGAGAATCAAATGCAAAAGAAAGTGAACATGAAATGGGAACTGGGGATTTGCGCGAATTAGAGAGTGAATCTTCTGGCAATGATATTACTCAATGATGTCTGGTACTTGTAATACATAAAGAGAACAATGAGACCCTCGACTATCCTGGTCGTTCCCAGCCATAAACCCTAAACTCTAGGACTCCATCGAGAAGGAAGTGCGAAGTCCCTGAATCCTTGTTGGGGGTTCAGGGTTTGCTTTTGAGATCTTACGGCTTAAGGCTGATTTTGAAGGGTTTAGTAGGGTTGATCTTTAGGGCTCGGGGTCTTGGCCGCAGGTGAAGAAGCTTGACTGTGAGGGTTGTTGCTTTTCAGCTGCCATAGTGAGTGCTTTTTACTGTCTGGGTCGGGCCGCATGATAGCTACAGGACATTCAACGCCCCTCTATTTAGGAATTACTGAAAGAACCATTCCGCCATTCCTTGCTAAGCAGAGGTAAGTTATACAAACCCTCGATGAGCCCCAGTTTCCATTTGATTTTCCGCTTTCTTTCCATTTGCTTCTCCATTATGCGGGTTTAATTCCAAATCCCCCAAACCTCCAGCTTCACGTAGCAAGCCTCAAAACCTCCCTTCATAAGCTCGACATCCCTCACCATCAGCTGCACCCTGTTGGTTTAGGGTTGAGGGTGTGACATGCAGTCATGAACTCGTAGGCCATGGTTCAGGGTTTAGGGTTTTGGGGCTTAGGTTTTGGGGTTTAGGGTTTTAGGGTTTAGGGTTTTAGGGTGAGGGTTTAGGGTTTAGGGGTAGACTATACATTTCAAATTCTGAGCTGGTCTGATGCCCAAAACCACGATGCCCTCCACTAGGTCTGAGCGACCACGTCTCCAACCTCATGAACCAGCAGCAAGAGCAGCGGGAACAACAGGTGCAAATTCAGTAGCTTCCATTTTTCTTTTCCTTTATTACTTTATATCCCCCTAAACCCTAAACACTAAATAGTAGTTTCCATTTTCTTTTCCAGTATCCTTATATAACCCCTACATTACCCCTATATAATGGTTCCTTGCTCTCCTGTTGTGCTTGTTTCGCTCTTTCTTTAGGGGTTTGCTGGTGCCTTAGGGTTTAGGGTTTAAAGATTAAGGCCTTCTAGGGGATCCTAACTCTGCAATGTTCTGCTACACTCTGGCATGAGTAGTGTCAGGAGTTTGCGTTTAAGTCCGGTCTGGATGGTTTCCAGACTTTGATCTTAGGGCTTAGGGTTTACAGTAGGGTTTGCCACTTGAAGCTTCAGGGTTCACTGATCGTGTTTGAAGGCCTCTAAGGAGGGGATGCGCTGATCGAACAAGTGCTCTGTAGAGATCAGTGCCGTCAGGTAGGTAAAGCCATAATTGTTATGACCAGTTGGAGTCCTATAGCCTCTTTTTTACTACTGTGAATAACACTGTTCTTTCGTAGTATGCTTACCTAGCTTTGCGTTCGCGTTGTGGTAGCAAGACATGTGTTGGGTCAATTCTGTAAGTTGGTGTGTTCGGAATTACCTTAGCCCTAAACCAGAATTCTTGATGTGGACCTGTATACTGCTCTTAGTAGTCCAATTACCAACCTTGACTGCCCAACATGGTCTAGGGTTTAGGGTTTGGAGAAACTTCCATTTGGGAGAACCTTGCTGAGGGCGCTTCAAGATTGGATTGGGAAGCTGGGGCATTTCATGGGGTTGCTTGGGGCTGAGGGTTTAGGGTTGGTGGCTTGAAAGGATGGCGGAGAGCAGTTCATGTGAAGCGTAGGGCTGTTTTTCAGAGGTGAAGAACGCTGGATTGGGAGAATCGCTGGGGGTTTGGTGCATCTGCAGTGGCCAACATCTGACGTGCCAACGCAACTGGCCACGCCGTCAATGATGCAATAGCCTACAGTCAGCTACCGACATGCGGCCATACACCAGCATACAAAGGCTGGCTAGGATACAGGGCCGTTGCTGTCTTTCATGCTGCCAGTACCTTAGGAAGGAGCCAGGCAGTATCTATACCCAATACTTGAAACCTTGACCCTGAGCCCTCCTCACGTACTTCTCGCAGGCAGCAGAGGCACATCCCGCAAACTAACATGGAGCCCCTCAAAAGGGACCTGCAAAGATTGCTGTTGTTTTTTTTCCAAAGAGCCTTCTATTTGAGGTTGCATGTGTGTTTGGGGAGGGCAGGCATTTCGAAGAAGGAGTTCTCTGTGCGGTATGGCTCTGTTTCCCCCGGAAAGTCGGGGTAGTGAGTAGCCGAGTAGCGACCCCGCGACTGTTGCGGGACTGGCATAAAACCTTACTTTGCCGACCTAGGGTTTAGGGTTTAGTTCCAACTAATCCTTTCAACTCGCAACCCTGAACCATGTCACGCCTATTCCCTCAGCTGTTTCTTAGAAGTTGTACTGTAGTACAGCCCCAAGCATGGATTGAACATATCCTTTTTTTAATACAGGCCTAAGGGTGCAATCCTAAACCCCAGGCTCAAGGCCCTCCGCCAGCCCTCACCCTGACTTTCCTTTGGTGCTTAAGGCGGAGTGGGGGAGTGAGTATAGGTATTCGTATAGGGTTTCGGGTTTAGAATAGGGGAGTGAATATAGGTACTATTACGGGGGTATATATGGGATTATATAGGGAGTCTTATAGGGATCCAGTCCCCCACTCTCCCTCAAACACCAGTTAGTTTCGTCTTGCCAGGAGGATTTCAAGAAGCAGCTGGAGCGGCAGCAGGATGATCCAGGGATTTTCGAGAAGATGGGCCTCTGGTGTGTTTCTGGCTGGTTATTCGTAGGGAATGACGTAATGGAAAAGAAAATGAAGGCTATGATATGTGTTTTTTGTGATGTATGTCTGGGCTACTGGAGGGATCCACTCCTCCATTCCGTACTGAGCAGCCGCAAGATTTTTGTTCGCCTCCTGGCTATTGCCGATAATATCTTCTGGCTGGCGTAAGGCTTAGGGTTTGGGAATCAGTGTGCTGGGTCCCAAACCTTGACCCTAAACCCATTGGGTTGATTCTGAAGGTCGAGGGAGTAGAGGGTTTCGCGGGTTCGGGTTTTTGTCTGTCGGGTTCATGGTTTCGAGAGCGTTCTGGGGGGACCCCAAATATTGTGAACATCCTTCAAAATTCCTTTCGGTGGGGGGGGAAGCCTCCGGAACACGGAGGGCCGGCGGCTGCCGCTGGCGTGCGCACTCTAGCAAAGCCATGGCTACGTCACTGGGGCGAGCACAAATGCGTGTTGCCCGATTTAAGAGCCTCGGCCTCAAGCTCCCGATGCAGTCAGGCTCTCCCCGGTATGACGAGACAGAAAGTCGCAGCACAAGTCACATGAGTCAGGCTGGACGCAGCATCGCACCCTCGCAGCTGATAGGGCAGTTGCGGCATTGTTGTCAAGTTATGACGTTGCGCATTGCGCCATGTTCGAAACATTGTCGCGCCGCGTACGGTTTCAGGGACGGGGACGAGACCAACCGGCGCAAGCGAGATAAGTTCAAGCCAGGCTGCCGGGGACTCTGCAAAACTACCCGGGCATTTGTTGTATCGCAGCATTGCACGTAAGGAGCTCACCGGCCTGCAAGTCTGCAAGGCCTGAGGCCTCCAATCCACCCCCAAACGCTGGTGGATCTCCCCATTTCCATGTCATTCTCTCTGCTTGCTTTTCCATATGAGGCTCCAGTACTGGTCTAGACAGGGTGCTCAGGGTTAGATATATCATGTGCTCGGAGTTCGCGAAGCCAGGAGCAGCAGAGGAAGTCCATGAACGCCGAGAGCACGCTCAAGAAGGACACTGCCGACCTCAGATTATGGAAGCAGGAGGCCAGGTTCGCAGAACTGAAAACGATTTTACTTTGGTTCCGCGATTGGCATTCTTTCGCTGTTTGGCTACGCAAGACTCCCCAACCAACTTTTAAAGGCGTTGCCCGTTCCTACCGGCAGCCGTAAACCTTGTTTTATCCAAAGGGGGTTTCCAGGAAGTAGCGTGTCTGCTCGGATATAAGATGAGGTGGTTGGGAAGTCTCTCTTGGCTTGCAGATGAGGCTTGGGATGGGGTTTAGGGCATTGTGGCATAGGTGTTTGGGTTTGGATTTGCTGGGTTGGCGGTGCAGGGCCATATGAGCTGGGTTAAGGTCAACATTGCAGGCATGGGTTTGTAGGTGCAGGGTTTGTTGGTCGTTGGGAATATTGACATTTCAGGGCTTGGGGTTCCTCCAGGTAAAGATCTCCATAATCCCTTACTGGAGGCAACCTTGTATGAGAAACTGATTTTCAAATATATTTTTACAAGTAAACAAATGAAATAGTAAACACATAAATACATAAGTGAATATATATGTATATATAAGTAAATATATAGATGTATCCCTAGGATCTCTAGGGTACCCCTTTCCGATATCATCCCCACATAATCATCATATAGATTTTTGATTTTTGTACGATGGAAGTCCTATTATGGAGTACCCAAAGCCCTACGTAAATAACCCTCAAACCCTACACTCCCGAACCCTAAACCCACCCTAAAATCCTAAAAGCGTCGCATCACGACCCAGCTTCCGGATCCAGCTGGTTCACCGAAATCAGGGGGTCGGGCCTAGAGTTTTGGGTTGTAAGGGGTTAGGGTTTAGGGGTTTGTATTTAGCCTTTAGTAAATTTAGTAGTTTAAGGTTTAGTATTTAGGGGTTTAGGTTATAGAGTTTAGGATTTGGGTTCTTAAGGTTTTGGGTTGAGGCTTTGGGCGTTTAGGCTGGGAGGTTTCCTATTAAAACGGTTGGAGCATTGAGGTCAATAGTCCTCAAGTCCCCCCATTACTTGTTGATGCCGAGTGCCTTTCCGACTGAGCTTTTGTCACGGGATCCCTGCGTGAGCAGCCCAGTGTAGACGCATACAAGGGGTAGAAAAATGGACCTAGCATCCGCATGAGAAGCCCGACGCAATTAGAGCACAACATCCTTAACCAAAAAATGAGATGCCCTCATACTGATGCTCGGCACCCTCCCGCGCCTAATATGAGATACGTTCCATCATAGACCTTTGATTTGTTGGCACATCTTCAAAGTGGGGTGGTGGTGTTTAGTCAGTATATGCTGGAGCTTCTAAGCCTGAGCTTGTCCAATCCACGCCCCGAAGCCCGAAGTTCCCCCGACCCCCTACACCCTAAACCCCCAGACCCCTAAACCCTAAACCCTAAACCCGAAACTGGTTCTGGGGTTGCCAAAGCTTCAGGGCTTCGTGGCAGAGATCCGTCAGCTGAAGTCCTCACTGGAGGCCAGGGCCTAAGATGTTTTTGTTGCGGAATTAGCGTTTAGGGGTTTAGGCTAAACGGTTTAGGGTTTAGGGTTGAGGGGTTTAGGGTTTAGGGCTTAGGGGTTTAGGCGTTTAGGGTTTAGGGGTTTAGGGTTATGAATATATATTTATATATGCCCCCACAAATGAAAACCACGGGGTTATACAGGGGTCTATATAGGATTTAGGGTGTAGAGTTTCGGGGTTCGGGGTTAAGGTGTAGAGTTTAGGGTTTGAGGTTTAGAATTGAGCTTTCAAGGTAAGAGCTTAGGATTCGGGATTTAATAAGGTAAGGAGTTTACAGTGCAGTGCTTAAACTTGAGTGTTTTCGTGAGTTTTCCTGGATATCAAGTGAGTAGCATTTTTTCTGGTTAGACCCAGTAAGATCATATTCCTTATATAAGATACTATACCCCAACAGGAGGATAGAATCTTACTCTATATTGGGTACCATAGTATCCCCAAATAGAATACTACTAAACCCTAAACCCTAAACCCTCTATAACCCCCTAAACTTACTATCTTGGGTACCATAAAATCCCCAAATAAAATACTACTCAAGTATGGGCCCTGAACCGGGCACGTAGAGATTTGCAAGGATACGGACACGAAGAGTACGGGCCCATCCTAGCGGCCAATAGCTCCACAGCTTTCACGGGTTTAGGGTTTAGGGTTGTGTGTTATGTTTGGGGAAGAAGGCTTTTGTGACAAAGAGTGGCTCGAATCTCCGCACTTCCCATCAAATACCAGGAGCCGAAACCTCAGAGCCTAATCAATAGGAAGCAGATGAGCTACAGTCAATACTTCCCAAATAACTAATGGGCATGGGTCTCTACTCGGGAATCTACTTCGGAATATATCATAGGCCTTCACTGAACAACCAAAGAGACCCCTGTGACCATCCATGATGCTCGTTTGGTAACCCTAATATTGACGACAGCTCAACAGGTTAGGGTTTGGGGGGGTTTACGGTTTAGGCTTTAGGGTTTAGATTTGTCAGGATCCAAAGGATGCATGCTTCAAAAACGCGCGTTTCTCTCATGTAAAACTCAAGGGGAGGGACAACCATACTGTAGTTTCAATAAATAGCTATATAGCGGACCTAATATAGAACTCAATCTGTTTGGGGCACCCTTGAGTTTTAGAAACCATGTTTTTTTCTCGGAAACTCTCCTACGTCCCCGCGTTAAGGGTTTGGGATTTAGGGTTTAGGGAATCACCTCAATACATGAAGGACACTGAATTTTGCCAGAATCTGAAAAACACTAACCCCAAACCCCAAGGTCCAAACCCTAGACCTCCTAAACTCTCAACCCCGAAAACCTAATACCTTTACTCCGATTCTTCGACCCCCAGCCCTAAACCTATTTTCCCCAAATCCTCTTAGACAGCGTTTGTACAAATTGCCCCCACTAGGACATCGCACGCCAAACCGTGAACCCCAAACCCTCTTCTGAAGGGTCTTTGTTTGCAGTCACTACTCATCATGGTTAAGTTTTAAGGGTTTGGTGCTTAGGGTTCACGGTTTAGATTTAAGATAGCCAGCCTTCTCATATCTACCTTTACCCCTTGAGGGAACTCATATACACACTTTGAATCCCTCAAGTCTTGCTCCTGAAGCGTGGAACCTGGCAGCACCGCAACTTCTAAAACCGAAAGCCTTGCCCTAAAACCACTAAATCCCTATCCAGCCATGAACTGAAAACCTGAAATCCTCAACCCGCAACCTCTAAACACAAATCCCTCAACCTCCTTCCAATCCCCAACCGACAACCCTAAACCCTCAATCCTAAACCCTCAGCCCTAAACCTTCAACCTTACACCCGAAACCCCAATCCTGAGACATCCCTCATCCCTACAGCCTCATTGGGGAGTTTTTCCAAGTTTACGGTTTAGGGTTTAGGGTTGAAGGTTAGAATATGAAGGGGTCGTAGGAGGATTCTAGTGGTCTCCCTCACAAACGAAGCATGTATTGTAGGGAGCTTACTTTCAACAGGATTTTGGGGTATGTGATACTGGAGTTATCTAAGGGGTATACAGGAATATGACTGTCGGTTTTTCAAGCTGCAGAGGAGAGGCCCATGTAAGCCCTAAACGAAACCAGTGTCAATTTCATGTTCCGGTTTAGAGGTTAGGGTTTAGGGTTTAGGGTTAGGGGTTTAGGGGTTTAGGGTTTAGGGTTGAGGGTTAGGGTTCTTGGGGCTTTATTGCGGCTATGTTGGGGTTATATTGAGGTTATACTGAGGTTCTATCTTTGCTAGTTGCTTCAATACAGAATCACTCTGAGCCCAGAGGCAAAGACTATGAAGCTGCTCTGAAAAAACCCTGAGCTCACCTGAACCCTAAACCCTAAATAGTAGTTTCCATTTTCTTTTCCATTATCCCTAAATAACCCCTATATAACCTCAGTATAACCTCAATATAACCCCAACATAGCCGCAATATAACCCAAGAACCCTAAACCCTAAACCCCTAAACCCTAAACCCTAAACTCCAAGAACCCTAAACCCTAGAGCCTAAACCCCTAAACCCCAAACCCTAAACCCTAAAACCCAAGAACCCTAAACCCTAACCCCCCAAATCCCATCCAAGCTGCTCCAGGCGCTCCGGCGCCAACTTTGCCAGTTTGTGCGGCTTCGTGGGCAGAGGCCGCAGCGTCTCCTTGGATGGGTTTAGGAATTAGGGTTTAGGAGTCCAGGGTTAGGGTTTAGGGTTTAGGAGTTCAGGGTCAAGGAGCTCAGGGTTTAGGAGTTCGGGGTTAAGGAGCTCAGGGTTTAGGAGTTCAGGTTTAAGGATTTAGGGTTTAGGGTTTGGGGTTTAGGGCGGCTTAAGGTTTAGGAGTTCAGGGTTCAGCTCTTGGGGGTTCTACAACTTGCTGATGCTAGAAGGGGCGGAGGGCGAGTGGGCAGCGAATCAAAGGACGGTTATCGGGGAGTACATACAAGTTATTGCACTCCAGGGAGACAAAGGTCTTCAAGGGCCCTGTTTGATTTTTACGAGCGCCTGCCTGGGAGCGAACAAGGTATTGCTTGGAAGATTCTGTGGGATTTAAATATGAAGTTGCGCAATGACTTTTTTGTTCTTGTGGTGGTTTGTATTCATTGCTTCTGGGGGGCTTGCAACAGGCTTAGATAATGAAGCTTCCAGAAGCTCACATCTTAATGTGTATGCACGGCTCTACGACTCTACAAGGTTCTTACAAAGCTCAATTAAGGCTCTGCGAGGAGTTGGGTGTGACAAGGGGCTGATAAGGCTTCCAGAGGTTTCAGCAAAAGACTGACATTTGTTCTGCCAGTTTGGGAACGGAATCGTGTTATGATAGGGAACCCGCTCTAGCGGAGTCGCCACATGAATTTGGGGGGAATCCGCATACGTCTTCAACCCAAAACCCGCCTCAATTGTGCGGGAAGCTCCATGTCTCATGGAAAATGGTAGTTTCCCTAAAAAGGAGCCCAAAATAGACCCCAAAATATTATAATCCTTTTTATTGGGACCCCTAAAAAGGCACCCCTAATTTTGGGAAACCCCCAAATAGCCAGGCATCTCGAACAGGCTCTCTTGTGGGTTCGGCAGGGCGTACACCATATGCCTGCCAGCAGCACACTCCCTTCACTTTAGGTTCTAAGGGTGTAGGTTTCAGGCATAAAGGGAGGCTTGTGGATTGTACCTTGGGGCTTCGGTGAAAGCTTCAGGGCCAACCTAAAGAAGCACACACCTCTCCGTCCTCCAGACATTGAAAATAAGAATTTAAAAAAAGGTGTATACGGTAGTTTCCCTAAATAGGGGGACCCCAATATAGACCTTAATATCGTACAATCCTTATTATTGGGACCCCTAATTTTGGGAAACCCCTATATACATTTCTTATTCACCACGCTGGGCCTGGTCCCTCGCTGTGGGGGCATGCCTTTCAATGTGGGAGGAACATGAATGCAGCTTCGTTAGTGCGTGGGGAGTCTGGGGTTGTTTAGTTCAGCATTTGGCTTTGATGTGGGCAGGCAACATCAAGGGTTACTTCTCAATATTTTTGGGCTAGCCCTGGCTATCTGCTGCGCACTACAGAGTTGAACAACCCAAGCCCAGTATGACACTCATCCAGTCTTGGGTTGTAAAGAAATCCCATTACGGCGCATGACGGAAACTTCCCAAGCCTAAAACATTTCAGCTGGGTAGCACAGCTAGCAGGCGACAGACCCCTACGATTTCGGGTTTAGGCTCCTATATAACCCTATAATATTATAGTAGTTTCCATTTTCTTTTCCATTCTCCCAATATAACCACCATATACTATAATACCCCTTTTTTTCCGTGTAGGCCTTCGGGCTTAGGACTTAGACTGTCACCTTCAGGAATAGGCTTCAGGGCTTTAACGACAGAGTATTGGTGACCGCAACCCCCCAAATAAGGATCGCATGACTAGCATATGAGCTATAGTCTAAACTCCTAGTATCCCCCTTAATCAGCCCTAAAGTAGTCCCATATATAATCCCCTATATAACCCCCTTTAAGGAGTTTAGACTATGGTTCATATGACTCAGGGTCCTCATTCTAAGGGTTGGCTGTACAAAAATTTTAGGGGTTTAGGGCTTAGGGTTTAGGGTTTAGGGAGGTTTAGGGCTAAGGAATTCGGATCTGCGGGGCTGGTTTCATCAGGTTTGGGGGCGAATGAGGCCTAATTTCGAAGTGTGAGATGTTGCCCCGCCACAATTCTGTAATTTTGATTGCATGGGCCCCTAATACCACGTCCCTGTTCCTACGGAGAAGGCTTCAAGCTTCACCTTAAACCCTGAACCCTAAACCCTGAGCCCTAAGCCCTAAAACCTAAACCCTAAGCCCTAAAGCCTAAACCCTAAACCCCCCGGCGCTCCTTCAGAAGTGCTGCCGCTTTGTCAGACACCTGTTTCAGCTTTTCGGGATGCTTTCAACGGTGGTCCCGGTTTTGGGGTCCTCTGTGAGACTATACCGTCTAAACTCCTTAAAGGGGTGTTATACAAGGTTTTGGTATTTGGGTTCAGGGTTTAGGGTTTAGGGCGTAAACTCCTTGATTAAAAGGGAATTATATCGGGAATTACATAGGGGAGGATTATAAGGGTCATTAAGGGGGATACTAGATGGCACGTTGCGGATATGTAAGGGCACCTTCGCTACGTTTGCACACTTTATATTAAAGATATCTTTGTACTTCATTGGCTGTCAATCAACAAGGGCATTTACGACATATAGGGTTATACAGGCTTGTGTAAGATTATATTCCTAGTGTTATAGTTATGTATAGGGTCGAATTTACAACCCTGTCACTTCCAAAGCAAAGAGGTCCAAAGCGCATCGTACAAACATGAAGCCTCCCGAAATGAACCTCTCAAGAAAGAAACCCATCTTTGAAAAGTGTAGTCATGGGGAAGTCCTTTTGACCAATCGACAAAACCGGAGAGAGGGTGCCGGTGGGCATTTGTCCTAAACCCTTGCAGAAGGTCGGAATAAGCTTCGGTGCATGTCGTAGCATAGTGGGAGAGCAGGGAGAGGATGCACAAACTGCAGTACAATATAAAACAAGATATTGCATATCACATGTTATAGTACAATATAGTATCATATAATGTAATTTCGCCATAATATAGTATAATGCAGTATAATATAGCATAATACAGTATAGTATAGTACAATAGTATGATATAGTATGATATAGTATGATATAGTACAATATAGCATATTGTAGTATAGCATAATATAGCCAGCAAACCAATCAGGTTGCAACCAGGGGCTTCCCTACAGTTGCTTCCGCAAGAACCCCTAGTGTTCTTAGGCAGGGCTCCTTAGCGTCTTGAGGGGGATTGCAAGGGCCCTTCAGTGTTTAGGGTTTAGGGAACGGCGGGTGGATCAATATGTTATAGACAAAAGGGACAGAAGCTTGACTACCTCTGTTGCAGTAGCTTGAAAAGCACAAACCCCAACTCCAAAAATTAGGCCCCTGATAACTGGCGCAAGACTCTTACCCTTACAGGTTCTTTTGTAGGGGGTTGGGGGTAGCAGAATCCTCTCATGAAATGAAAGGTATCCAACCCAGAACTGGCTAAGGAACAACTACATCCGAGCTCTATGAATGAAACCTCAGTGTGGTAGTTTTCCCAAAGAGGACCCCAAAATACCAGAGTCCTTATTATGGGACACCGAAAAAGGTACCCCGAATTCTTGGCAACCCCAAGCTCTGCATATTATATATCCCTTAGGTGGACCCCCCACCCAGTAATAGTGACTGTAAGGGATAATAGGGGTTATATTAGGGTCCTCTTATATTCTGATTATACCACTATTACAGGGTGGGGAGTCCTCCAACCCTAGTAGAAAGGTACCCCTAATTTTGGGAAACACCCAGATGTGGCTTCTTCTCAAGGCTGGAACTCTCCAGCTTTCCTAAAACAAAAGGGGTTTTAGGGTTTCGGGTTTAGGGCTTAGGGGACAGGGCTTAGGGTTTAGGGCTTGGGGTTTAGGGTTTGGGCTTCCATAAACTTGCTGATTCCCAGGAGGGAATAAAGGTATATATTCCCTAGACAATATGTTGCCTTATTCCCTACGAAGAACCAGTAAGTAGATGGGAGGCCACAATGTAGACCTTACAATACTCAAGCAGTCTCAACAAGTGCCTCGTCTTCAATCATGCGAAGAATTACTTTATTGAAAGAACACCTTTGTGGCTTCCTTGCTGATAGGAAGATCCCTCTCTGATTTTGCTTTGTTATAGGGCTCTCTGGGAAATTCACACAGACGGGTATTGAATCCTTATGAAATTGAAGCAAGGAGGCAAATCAGCCATCCTGTTGAGGGATCCATGGAGTAAGGATCACAATTTTGGGGGGAACCTGTTGTGGAAACACCGATATATCAGATGGCCCATTAAGCTAAGAACTAAAGTTTCTAGAATATAGCATGATACAGCAGAATATTGTAAGTTGTAGTATAAAATGATTTAGTATCGTGTAACCTAGTAAGTGAAACTCTCAGGTATCAACGAAAGCTGCTGCCTTCGCAGGCAGCTGCAAACCCTCCGCGAGAGTGGCCTGATCTAGGACTGGCCACCAAAGCTTAGGATTCAGCGTCTGAGTATTTAGGGTTTAGGGGCCTAGGGCTTAGGGTTGAGGGGTGTGGGGTTTAGGGTTTGGGCTTTGGGATTTGGGGGTTTAGGGTCTGGGGTGTAGGGTTTAGGGTTTAATTAAGGTTTGCGGTTTCGTGTTTAGGAGCCCATTTACCCGAAACGTGAAAAAGACAACCGCCTTGGAATGCTTGGTTTTTTTCCCAGAGTCTGTCCTGATCGTGGAACCTAAAGAAGCCAAGCGAGCGAGGGGTGCGCCCCCCTAAACCCTAAAACCTTACCCCTATAAACCCTAAACCCCAACCCCTAAACCGTAAACCCCAAGCCCGAAGCGCCTAAAGCCCTAAACCCTAAACCCTAGATGATTACCAGAGGAATGTTCTGATGCAGGTTACTACACTGTATACGACTGGGAAGAGAAGAAGGCGCGAGGATCAAGACCTGGTTTTGCATTACTGGTGCCTATGGGGTTTAGGGTTTATGGTGTGGGGTTTAGGGCGTAGGGTTTATGGTTTGGGGTTTAGGGTTTAGGTTTCGGGGCAGGGAGCATAAGTACCATGATGAGAGGCTACATGAGTAGTATTTTATTTGGGGATACGATGGTAATCAATATAGAGCAAGATTATCTCCTTTTGGGTATAGTAACATATACCAAGAGTTTAATCTTACTAGGTTCAACCAGCCAAAAACACTACTTACATGGCGATTATGCCCCTAGACCCTAAGCGCTAGAGAGTGGATTATTGTAGGACCCCCCCCCAACCCAAAGCGCCAATGAACTGATAGTGTCAGCCTTGCTAATCTGGTTGCAGATAGGAGACGGTTTTGGATCTAAGGTTTAGAGTTTAAGGGTTTAGCGTTTAGAGTTTGAGATTGTGTGGCATTCCGGGTCATTTAGAAAGTGACATGGACGCTGGAGATGTGCAGGGCTTAGTTATGGTCCCCAATGTAGTATGATTGCATCGGTCATCTCAACCCTAAACCCTAAAACCTAAACCCCAAACCCCTAAACCCCGAACCCCGGAACCCTATACCACCCATATGCCTTGCTGCGCCCTCTCGCTGACTTCATATCTCTGCCTTTTTCAGGGCATGGTCTATGCTCAAAAATACAACCCGAATATAACCCTTACATAACCCTGATATTACCCCTATGTAACCCTAATGTTACCCCTATATACCCCTAATATAACCCTAATCTTACCCCCAATGGGCACTAATTGTAGCTCGGCGGCTCATCTGGGGATACAAAAACATGATCCCAATTTTGGAGGCTATTCACATGTCGCTGCCAGCAGCAAGCACAAACACCAAGCATCTACGTGATCCCAAACCAGCATGAAATTGGAAGGGATTCCATGTTACTTTGGTGGAGGGTAAGCCCCCTGAAGCCCCCAAATCATGATGCCCAAATCCCACAGTCCCCCTTAAGTAGATAGAATATGGCTTTGGGTATAGTATAATAGGATTCCCATATACCCCAGATTCTATCAACTTAAGGGGGACTATAAACCCGAAACGCTATCTTCTAAACCCTAAACCCCAATCCGCTGCTGCTGTGCAGGTGGGCTTCGCCTTGGCCAATAGCCGCCAGCAGCTGGGTGATGGTTATATGGGGGATCAAATGGAAAATGACATGGAAGCTAGGAGTACAGAAGGGTGTGTAGGGATCCAAATAGCCCATTGCAGGTAATGTCTATAGACTGTAGGGCCCCATGTAAGTATTGTTTGTATGCTTGGATCCCTAGGGTTCGGGTTGGGATCACTTGAGTGTCAATTTTTGGTGTGTCCTTACGTGAGGGCTCCAGCATTTTGGCAGCTAGAAGGGCCCAAGTTATGAGAATCTTCCGCATGAGTGCTTGCTACCTTAGCTTCAGAGAGGTCCCTCCATTCTGGGAAAGGACCATCTGTCTCAGAAAAACTGAAGATGTTGTTTCGGCCTCTCATTCTGCATGCAAGGATGCACCGTAACCCAATACCACGACACCACGCCGCATCCCAAATCCTAAGACCAAATCCTAAATCCATCAGAAGATCATTGCGAGCTATTTTGCCAAGGTTCATCTAGTTCTTGTAAGGCCAATAGAGCTGAATTTCCGGATGCTGCCCAGACTTCCCTCTTGTTAGTAGTGTTGCGGAATGTTCAGAGGAAAGAATTGGAGACTGCGACTTTTCTAGGGGTTGCTTTTGTTAAACCACTATAATTGGGAAACCCTAGTATTTACTATATACCCCTAAGCCCTGAGCCTTAAGCCCTACACCCTAAACCCTGAATGTCTAAGTGGGGTTACCCTTGGGATCATTCCTTCACTCCGTACAAGGAAGAGACAAGCACGGAGGTTCAGGGTTTAGGATTTAGTGACCAATGACTGGTTCTGTAGGGATGGGTCCTAAGCTGATAGGATGACCTGTTGGAATATGCTTAGTTTTTGCTATGTCTCAGTTCTATGAGGACCAGAAGTATCAACAACAATTGCTGCAGGATTATTGGTATTGGGAGGTCCTCCTTTTACATCTCCATATCCTCGTAAACCCTAAACCTTACACCCTAGATTGAAGCGTTGGAGTTCTAATCCCTACTCTATAATCCCTACACCCCGGGAAGAAGAGATCCCCAATCTGGGTTTATGTTAAGTAGCTTCAGCTAAGCTACCATGCTACGGGTATATTGTACAGGATAGGGTTTCCTTATCATGCTAATTTGTTTTAAGTTTCTCAACTTCAAACCACTCTGATTAAACCTTAAATTTTAAACCGTAACTCAACTTGAGTTCCTCAACAGCCTTAGCAGCCGCCCAGCAAGTTAGCAAAGTCCCACTATATGTGTGTGTATACATATATATATATATATGTATTTATGCATACACACATATATATATATATATGTGTGTGTGTGTGTTGGATGTGAGTTGGCAAGCCAAGGAATTCGCTGGATCCTGCGGCACGTCGTGGCCACAAGGGTGAGCTGCCAAAAGAGGCCCCGAGACTTCAGTAGCCTTGTGTTTTGGGTTCAGGGCTTCAGGTTTAGGGTTTAGGGTTTAGGGCTTCAGGTTTAGGGTTGACCCTGAACCCTAAACCCTGAGGTTCAGGTGTTAAAGCTTCAGGGCTTTGGGTTTAAGGTTAAGGGCGCCCATATTTGCCAGACCGTGGGCCCTACCTGGACCCCCAAAATATGTAGGTTTAGGGTTCAGGGTTTAGGGTTTAAGGGGACAATAATGGCTATTTGGGCTGCTTTGTTTCAGGGTGTTGGGCCAATGTTTTTCCTACTTTCCGGGTCCAGGTACCCCCACTCCCACCTTTGAGAAGACAAGGTTTCCATGCCCACAAAGGTTTGCTCACTCTGCATATGCTTAAGCCCCGCGAGAACTTAACGAATCAGCTCGAACCCCGAAACGGGCTGAACCCGAAATGTTAAGCTCCTAAGCTTGAATCCTAAGCCTGAATGCTAAAACCGAAAAAACAAAACCAAAAAGGGAAAGCTCGCGCCATCAGACCCTAAGCCCTAAACCCCAATAACCCCTAAAACCCAATGAACCATAAACTCAAAACCTCCAAAAAGGGTGTAGGGTTTAGGGTTCAGGATGTAGGGTTTAGGGTTTCTCGAGCAAGCCTGGATGGTCCTTGATCTTAAGCCATCAAACCTAGAGACGCGCGCTCGTGCGAGGTGGACATGCTCCTCATGCAGCAGCAGATCAAGGTGGGGAATGCAGTAATTAGCGTACTTTCATGGGTCCACCTTTAATCAACCTTAACAAGGCTTAAATGTCTTTAAATGGCCTTAATCAAGGGGGGGAAACTACTTGGGGGTAATATAAAGAGTGGTAGTAGGGGAACCCATGTATTTTTGCTCGGACATTGCAGCACACTCGAAGAACTCTTCTCGGCAAAGCCTCACAGGGCGGAGCGGGTGGGGAGAATCACCAGCACCGCAAGAAGCACGGGGACCGCAGGGACAACAAAGGGGGTGGAGAACCACCGGCACCATGGGGAGGGGGCGTGGCAACCCTGGATCGTATTTTCCCTCATTCCCTACTATCCCCCAGTAAGTAATTTGGAAAAAACAAGGTTGGAGATTTAAAAAAATCTCAAATAAGGACCGCTTTAGGGTTTAAGGATCGTGGCTTAGGGATAATCCCCTTCTAATCCCTGCACATTTATAGGGTCCTTAGGGACCACCCCTTTTTGACCAAGCAGGTCACCCGGGCAACCCGGACCGTCGAAGAGGACTTGGAGGAGGAAACGCTTTTCCTTCAGGCGTGGAGATTTGAGGTTGCTGAAAGCT
Source organism: Symbiodinium pilosum (assembly GCA_905231905.1). NCBI lineage: Eukaryota > Dinophyceae > Suessiales > Symbiodiniaceae > Symbiodinium > Symbiodinium pilosum. The sequence continues at coordinate 84,560 of CAJNIZ010046515.1, forward strand.
GTGAAAATTTTGTTTCGGGCTCAGGGTTGTGGGATGGAAATCCTTGTTTTTGGGGGATGCATAGGACATGTTGGTGTCTTACTCGGGTTTGGGGCATGAGGCTTTAAGGAGATTATTATGGCATATACTCAGCCCTAAATGAACACATTTTCCGAAGGATGAGTTTTGACCCGTTGCCCCTTCTAAGGTTGCGTGTTTGCTTGAGGGAGCGTAAGTCCTATTCAGAGGCTTTAGCCCTAGACACCCTAAGCCCTCAATCCTTATTCCGAAGCCCAAGCCACCCCAAATCCCACAAAGCCCACATCCTCCATGCACTATGCCAACATCAGGTGCAGGTGCAGGTGACTTTGAAGCAGATATAAAGCTTCGACCATGCGGATCCCTGGCGGAAATGCGTGGTGAAATGATTGTTGTAGGGGTCAAGGTAATGACCAACATCCATTGGAATAGTGGAAACCAAATGGGAGATCACGTGGAAGTTGGTTTATACGGGCCTCAAGAACTGCATCTCCTGTTTTGAATGAATCGTGGAGGACCAAATGGAAATGATAAGAAAACCGAGTCAACACATGTTTCGTGAGGATTGAAGGTATGCGCCTATTTGAATAGAGAGGCTTTGGTGAGGCTAAGCTTCCCAAAGTAGTTAGAGTCAAGGGTTGCCCCTCCGCAATCCCCTGAACCTCTCATCCAGACAATCTTAACATGATCTTTGAATTTCAGCTACGCAGGCCGTATTGCACACGCCCAGATGATATATCCCACAACTTAAGCCTTAAACTTTAAACCATAAACTTTAAACCCTAAAGCTTAAACCCCCAAGTGTAGATCGAGGCTTCAAGGCTTCAAGGCTTGAACGTCAACGCGCCCCAAACAAGGAACAGCCCGAGCATCGCTGCTTTTGGTTTAGGGTTTAGGTATAGGGTTTAGGGTTTAGGGTCTAGGGTCAGGGAGACTTGGTAAGTAGGTTAAGAAGGGGGATATCTGGTGTTATGACATGGGTTAGATACTGGAAGGGTTATTAACCTGCTTGCTAGGTCCCCGTGACCCTCCAAGTATTTTCTTAACCGCCCGCCTATACTACCTGCCTTAGGTTCTCTCCTACGTTAAGATTTCTTACGGGTAGCAGTGGGCTTGTGGACCTTGATGACACAATTATGTGACTTGGGCAGTCAGGTAGGCAGAAGTCAGGTAGGGTCTATGGTGCAGGGTTTAGGGAAGTTAGCCACAGATACTCCCGAAGTTGCAAGATGGCGGATGCCTCTGAGGATCCAAGGGTCCAGGTATCTATCTTGTATATACTCTGGTATAAAGAGTTCCTTTGGTGTGGGGCACAAGTGTATAGCACAGCGGTATTTGGCCCTTTGGGTTCCGGACTTTGCACTCGAACCTAGCAGTTTCCTGAATACATCTTCCAACTCCTCGGTATGTTTAAATCCTAAGAACCAGTTGAAACCAAATCTCAATCCAGTCTTATGGATTGTTGGATGCATGTTGCAATGACTCTTGAGTGAACTGAGGAGAGTTTCATGAGCCGCAGGTTAGAGGCAGACTGCCAGCTGCTGCTGGAGTTCCACCGATTCCACTGCCCGTTTCGTGTTTGCGAGGGTAAACATCTCCGATCGTACCAAAAAATTGGTACATGAAGGTCGGCTTTGCAATGACTTTCTCATATCAGCTATCGCTGTTGTGGAAAAGAGGCCGCCGCCATGTCCGCTCGTGGATTTGCAGAGTTGTCTATCCATCTTGGAAGCATCTGTAGCCGAACAGTTTGCATTTTAGCTTGACTGCTGGTGGACAGCTGTAAGATTCCCTAAGCCCTAAGCCCTGAAACCTTAAAACCCAAGTGCATGCAAAGTTCGCGCATGTTGGCAGAACCAACCTCAGGGTCCAAGGACCCAAATAATAGGGGTTCGGGGCCCAAATGCTATAATCTGAATGGTATTTGGGCCCTAAAGCCCTAGTTTTTGGGTCCTTGGACCTTAAACCCTAATTCCTAGACCCTAAACCCTGTTATGTTAAGGCCCCTCGTTTCGTGATGACGGTTCGCAGTTCCGCCTGAATGCCCACTGCAGCTTCGCTGGGCACTGCATTCAGATGTACTCCTGGCGTGCTTCTTGCTTTAGGGCTTATAGTCCCCCTTCAGTAGATAGAACATAGGGCATTTAGGGTTTAGGGTTTAGGGATACAGTCCCCCTTAAGTAGATAGAATATGGCTTTGGGTATACTATACTAAGATCCCTACATACCCCATTTAGTCTATCTACTTAAGGGGGACTGTAGGTTTCAAGTGGTAAGTGATTAGGGTTTAGGGCCTGGTGCTACTTCTACGTGGCACTTATTGATAACTGTTAAGTTCCCTTCTTGTTGTATAGTGGAACCTGTTCCTGAATACTTTCGGCCCCGTGCTTGCTTTAGGGCTTAGCCTTGGGGTTCAGTTTACCCAGATCCCCCATGAATAAACCCCCTCCCCTCAATGAATAGGGATTCTCATAGGGGTCCTAACGTTAAGGCCCTTAAAAGGAGGGGGTGTGTTACCCCTAAACCCTAAACCCTACACCCCAAACCCTATAAACCCTAAACCCTAAAACCCTAAACCCTATAACCTTTAAACCGTAAACCCTAAAACCCTAAACCCTTAAACCCTACAACCCTAAAACCCTACAGC